>ML291174.1:1336-29387 GCA_005239495.1 Nicotiana undulata | reverse complement strand
ACCCCCCCCCCCCACTTGTGTGGTATTGACGTTTGGATTTAAGCAAGGCGAAACAGGAAATCAGCCTATCTTAATTAAGGAAGATGCTCAAGAATTAGTAGAGAATATTGTGCGAATCAGTGAAGGATCTATCACAAAGATTCGAAGATTCAAAAGTAGGAAATAGTACTAACTTAGAACAAATTTATGAGAATAAGCGTAATCAACATACAATAGGCAAAAATCAAAACCCTAAGAAGCCGAGTAGGGTAAAATCATATAAAAATTAGGGATTCACATAGAGCATAGTCTGAACCAACAACATAGACATGATATAGGCAGAAGAAGTGAAGAATCAGAAACCCTAATAGGGTAAAATCACAAGAAACTCAGGATGCTCATAAAAATCAGGCACGTATACAGATTGAACAGACATATTATCAAAGGCACACTTAGAATCTAGGATTAAAACCAAGAATTTAGGGCTTTAACAAAATAAATCAGACAAAAGGGGAAAAGCTCAAATAAACGCTTAAACATAGTAAAAATCCTAGAATAATACTAGAAATCAGAGGGAAAACTGGTTTGAAAAGGGGTTTAAGTTGAAGATGAAGAGTCATTTTAGGAAAATCGTAAAACCTTTAAGGAAATCAAGGGCCAGTAGTTAGGGTTTCATAGAGATGACCCAAAGAGAAGGAGAAACGGCTTAGAAACCACTGATTCTAGCCGGAAATGGTAGGATCTTACTCGGACGGTCATGGATGGCCGGAGAATGACATGAGAACCATGGGAGGTGAGTGAATCGCCTTCTGGTTCCTTTGAGGACCTCAAGGCAGCAATACCTGACGTAGGAAGGAGAGCCATGGGGCTAGGAGGGTGGTGAGATCACCATAATGACCAGCAAGTCGACGGCCGGTGAGAACCAAGTAGGTTTTAGCAGAGGGAGTTTTGAGAGATATGAGAGAGTGAACGGCGGAGGGAATGAGAGGGGAAGGGGGAGGTCATTAGGGTTAAATTAGGAAAGGGTGAATTTAGGTCGTTGATCAAAATTGATCAACGGTCCATATTAAACGCGGATTGGGTCTGGTAAGACTTAGGTGTTGGGCTTGGGGTCTTTGGGCCATTTTTTAATTGGGTTAGGATCAGATTAGAGTTTGCATTCCTCAATCCAATCTTTAAACTTCCGACATCTAGAATTTAGGCTATAATTTAAATACAAGTAGCCATTTGTTAAATACCGAATTAAATTAAATAAAACAATTTATAAAATAGCTAATAATTGTGCAAAATGAATTTCATGCATAGAAAATAGTTTAAAATGGTTACTTAGTATTAAAAATATAAATGATTAATTTCTGGATAAAAAATAGTATAAAATCATATGATTGGGCTGTAATTGCAAAGTTATTGCAATTATAGCCAAAAGGTGCCAATTTGACTAATTATGAAATACTTTGGTCTTAGTAAGACCCTAAATAATTAATGAAACCAAGAAATGCTTTTGAAATCATTTGTAATGCAATTTTATAATTATTTATTAGAAAGAAAATGTTGAATAATTCAATAAAAATATAGAAAAATTATGGAAAAATATCAATTGCCATTGATACATGATTTTTAAGCTATATATGAAATTTTAAAATATTTTGAGGAAAAATTGGGTATCAACAATCACCCTTCGCGTTTACTCTCTTCCTCACAATATAATCAAATCATGCACGACATCACCCTTCGTGTTTTACACTCTTCCTCACAATGTAATTAAATCATCAATAACATATAAAAAGGAATTTCACAAAGAAACAGTATTTCCTCATAATTTCCATCACAATTTTATATTTCAATCTCAACTCAATGTTCTAAAAGGGATTTCACAAGAAATCAATATTTCACATGGTTACTATCAGCATTTATCATTTCAGTCTCAACTCAATATTCAAAATAATAATCTTCTTGGTGGAACCGGATACTAATCTCTCAACATTTCACTAACAACAATTAATCACAGATGATAGGCTTTAAAACAATCAAAATAACAAGAAATAGAATTTACTCGCATGGTATGACCTGACCACAACGTATAGGTACTCGTCACCTCACCTATACATTGTATTTAGCAAACAAACATGTAACAAATAGTCACACAATACCTATTCCCTCAAGCTAAGGTTAGACACAACACTTACCTCAATTCCGCAGGCCACACACTGCTCAATTACAGCTTTTTCTTTCGAATTCACCTCCAACACACTCGAATCTAATCATAATTAGCTTAATATCATTAATTGATGCTAAGGATGTAACTTTACTAAAAATTATGATTTTTCCTAAGTCGTCTAAAAAAAAGTTAAAACCCGACCCCGGGCCTGCTTGGTCCAAACTCGGGGTTCGGACCAAATTCCATTTACCCATTCACCCCGAGCCCGAATATGCAATTAGTTTCGAAATCCGACCCCAATTCGAGGTCAAGATTCGATTTTTTACAAAATTTCCTAATTCTACCCAAACTCCCAATTTCTACCATGAAAACTCTTGAATTTCGATTGTAAATTGGTGAAAAACAATGGAGAATTGAAAGAAAGTAGTTAGTGGACACTTACCTATGATTTAGGGAGGAAAAGGTCTTGAGAAAATTGCCCTAGGTCTTCTACTCTTGTGAAAATAAGAAGAAAGAAAAAAAAACAACTGGAGTTCTAATTAATATGAACTCACTGGCCGACCCTCGCACCTGCGGTGCTTGGGTCGCACCTGTGGTAGGCGCACGTGCGGAAAAGCTTTCGCTTCCGCGAAAAGGAAATGGCCACGGGGGCCGCATCTGCGATGGGGCTACCGCACCTGCGCAGAGAATTCCGCACATGCGGAGGGAGGGGGGCCAGGCTTGGGTCGCATCTGCAGATGCAGCTCGCACCTGCAGCCCAAGGCTCGCATGTGCGGGCATACCAGAACTGGTACACCAGCAACCTTGTTGAGTTTTAACTCAACCCGCGCATCGTCCGAATGACACCCGAGCCCTCGGGGCTCCAAACCAAACATGCACACAAGTCCAAAAATGTCATGCGGACTTGCTTGTGCGATCAAATCATGAAAATAACATCTGAAACTATGAATTTAACCTCAAAACACATCATTTTTCTCAGGAACACTTAAATTTCACTATTTCTCAAGCAGACGTACGAATCACGTCAAATCAACTTCGATTCTCACCAAATTTCACATATAGTACTTAAATACTATAACAAACCTGTACCGGGCTCCGGAACCAAAAGACAGACCCGATACCAATGGTTTTAAATATTAATTCATTTCTTCATTTCATTAATAATTCAACAAATCAATTTCTTTCAAAAATTTATTTCTAAGGCTAGGGACCTCGGAATTTGATTCCGGGCATACGCCCAAATCCCATATTTTACTGAAGACCTCCCGGGATCGTCGGAACACAAATCCGGGTCCATTTACTCAAAATGTTGACCAAAGTCAACTAAAACCAAATTTTAACTCTAGAAATTTTATTTCTCATATTTTCACATAAAAGCTTTCCGGTTTCACGTCCGGACTGTGCACGCAAATTGAGGTAATTAAATTAGTCTTTTTATGGCTAATAAGCCTAGAACGGGGTATTAATTCATAAAATGACACCTTGGGTCATCACAGTCGAGGGGCCACAACAACCCTAGCTAAGATTGAAAATCACAAACGTCTCGAAGAAACCACTCGATGATTGTTTTAGTCAACACAAGAGTCTAAAGGTAACAACTAGAGCTATTCTTTGCCAATCAACTTTGTTTCTAACCATAGGGTCGATGGTAAATGTGTTAGTACCAAGTGAAGCCTGGTTGAGACACTTTTATTCATTACTTCTATATATACCAAAACATAAAAGTAAACAGACTCAATCCCTTAAGAAGGTTGTTACGCCGTCCATCGTTGGGAAGAGCCACCCGGTTTACACGACATCCACCTTTGGATAGAACCGTGGCATTAAGAAAACCAAAGACTTATTGTTCACACAAAATGTAAATAGAAGCTAACAACTTATAAAGAAGCTACTAAAGTAATAAGAAGTTATGCTACTAAGAAAAAAATAACTAAAGAAGTTATGAAGTAAACTACGGAAAGTAAACTAAATATATACAAAATGAAGTAAAGCGAATATATACATAGTGGAACTGGAAATATACATCAAATGGTAAAAATATATACATACCAAAAGGGAAATAAAGATAAAGAAAAATAGTGTAATAGTTATTACATACCAAATGTCAAAGTCAAATCAAAATGAACCACCCCCCCAAATGAAAATGAGCATTGTCCTCAATGCTAATAAGAAATAAGAACAGGTAAAGGGGTCCAGAGTAGAGAAAACTCCCTATGTGGTTTCAGTCTGCATCGGGTCCTCAACATGTGTGGTGTCCTCATCCTGCATGGGGTCCTCAACACCCTCTGTCTTCTCCAACTGTATCTCAACATCTTCTGACTGAGGGACTACTGGGTTTCTGAGCATCTGTATCAACTCCTCAGCAGTGTGTGTAGTTGTAGACGGCTCTTAAGACTGGCTTGCTGCTGCCTCTGATGTCTTTGGCATAGCTGTAGGTGCTTCTGGGACTGTCTGCTCCATGAGAAGGTCCAGTGGAAGATCTCCAGCAGAAGAAATCTTCTCAACCTCCTTGCGCAGCTTGTTGACCGAGTCATTTGATGCCTGAGTCTTCCGCATATTTTTGACCTATTTCCACAAGACTTTGATGATATTTACATGAGTATCTAGAGTCTCCAGGATCTTCTTCTGGTTGTTCAGAATTTTCTTCAATGTGTCCTCCACTGATGGAGGTACCTGAAGCTATATTGGGATGATGAGTGTGATGCAATCGCACTGGATATGGCAGTCAGCTTTGTGGTGTTGCATGCATCCAGTTGTTGAGGCTTGACAGTGTTTGGGAAACCCGGAGTGCAGTCTGAGGGTAGATAGTGAGTTCGGCACTGAAAGTGGCACTGAAATCCTAGCTGAGGCAGATGGTCCAGAGGATGAAGGAGGCATGGCTGCTACTCCGGTAGAAGTACCGGCTGTTATGGAGGGCTCGACAACTGAACCAGTGGCCACTAACCCTAGCTCTCCACACTGACCAGTAAAGGTAGTGTCTTTACCCTTGAAACTAGGGTTGTCCGCTCCCTAGAGGTGGTACCATGAAAAAGGCTTTTTAGCTTTCACCTCAACATCAAAGTGCCTTGATTCTACCCCTTGACCTTGGAAGTATTCTGTGAGGAAATCGGGTTTGGGATATGACCTTTCTTCTTTCTGGACCGCATTTGAGATGTTGAAGGACATCAAGGCTCCTACATTTATAGGATACCCGGCCATGATGAAAGCCATTATTACTGCACGGGGAAGTGGAAGGATGTTATCATGTTGGCATAGATCTAGATGGCTGCACACGAATGTTTTCCACCCTTTTGCTTCAAAGTTAAGGGTGGCTCTAACTATCTGAACTCCTACTATGAGCCATGTAGGTATTGTCCCTAGAATCGCTAGTATCTCAGCTAGCCATGGGCGAACTGCATCACCCATAGCTAGCTTAACCAGATATTGCACTACTTCCTCCTTTTCAAATCATATATACTTGATTAGTGCGTGGGCATCAAAGCGGAATTTCAAGTTCCGGAAATTCGTCACCTTGGTACCCTTTTTTATGTGGGCAAATTGGCATAAAACTCTTTGACGAGGTATTCATTTGCATCTTACATACAATCGGTGAACCATTTCCATCCTTTTTTTTTCTCCTCAAATTGCTTAAGGAAATTGGGGTTGTGCTTGTTCAGGTCTTTTGTCAAGAATGGTCTCTCAAGGGTGAGCGACCTTTGGGACCACCATTCTCTGAACTTGGCATAGGAATTTTCATTAACAAATCTGTCCGCCCATACCTCAGGCTTCCTTGATCTAGCCAAGCCCCCAACAATAGTATCATTTCCTCTCCCATCGCCCAAGATCTCATCATCATCACCCAAGTTGATTGGACTAGTTGTAGGATGTGGGGGAGAGGGTTCAGATGCTTGACTACCCCCCTCCAAACCTTCAGACAAACTAGAAGAGGAAGTTGGTTTATTGACCAAGAAGAGTCTCCCGGGGAATTATTGTGATTAGACTCCCGATTGTGCTTGCACTAAATCCCCTTCATAAGTATCCCGAGATGGGAGGTACTCACTGGTGTTTGAAGCATCCGGAGGTGGTCTACTGATTGTGGCTTTCTTGCGCAAGACTTTTTGGACTGATAGTGGCATGTTGGGTTTGCCTTGACCTCGGCCTCGGGAGGGTTCTACCCTCCCTATGGGAGTATCTCCTCTACCACGTGAACGAACCATTGTCTGCAACATACAAGTAGTGAAAGACACTTAGAATTTGGGGCTCACATTGTGTATAGAATGAAGATTGACAATGCAGAACACGACTTTCAGAAATGGGCAGTGAGGGCCGCACAAAAGTGAGAGGGGTCGCGGACCGCACAAAAAATAATTGAGCGCGATTGCGGAGATCCCAGGATCAGACTACTGGGTCTCTGAAGTTACCTCAGTGCGGAACGTATAATTTTGAGTGTTGCCGCACAAAACCCATTGAGAACCGCACAATTTTGAGTGCGACCACATATTCGTTTTGTTGGGTCTCTGAAGATTAACTGTGCGGACCGCACAAAATAGAGTGTAGTCGCACAAACTTATCAGTCAAAGGTGCCTTAAACCTAGGGTATCATGGACCGCACAATAATGTATGCGGCCACATACCCTAGTGCGGACCACACAAAAATGTGTGCGGCCGCATAATTCAAATCAAAGCGGCACTGACCTACGTTTTTACACAGGGGTTTCACTAATTAGACATGGTGTTTAACAATTAGGCATGAATAGCTACTACCCCTGCCCCCATTAAGCAATTAAACACTACCCACATGATGCTAAGCAAACTCTAATTATCAATTTGTCATTTTAGGCATGAACCTAAGCCTAGATAAAAATAAAACTAAAACAAAGAAAAAGAAAAAGAAAAAGCTGAAATTAAATCTTTGAAATCAACCTAGCAGTAGTGAAGATGTATGAGGAATTTACACTTGATGAAATGAGATAAGATTGAAAGCAAGAGAGAAGGTGCATTGTGCTTAGCTTAGCTTGAGAGGTCAGAGTGTGTAAAGTGTGAAAAGTCTAAGAAAGTCCCATTTATTCTTTGACCAGGTTGGCCCACCAATTTACCTGAGTGTGGCCGCACAATTTTGGTGCGGTCCGCACTCTTTTACCTTCTCCTGGAATCTGTGGCACGGTCCGCAGAAAAATGACTGCGGCCGCACAATATGTACAGTATGAAATTTTGAGTGCGGCCGCGAATCCTTAAGGATTTTTGTCAGGCTAAACTTCAGAGAGTTGTCATTTTCCATCTCCCAGTTGTGCGACCACACACAGAATTGTGCGGCCGCGAAGGGCTTGTGCAGTCCGCACAATTTCACCACTTGGACAATTTGTTTCTAGCAGATTTCCTGCACTGCACACCCATATTCATGCATACACTTCACAACCAGTTAGCCCAAAAAAATTCCTAATCTATAAAAGAAAATCAAGAGAAAGAAAAACACATGGGTTGCCTCTCAAGAAGCGCCTGATTTAATGTCACGGCACCACGTATGTTACCATCATTTACTTGAAATGGAGCAATGCCACAACGTGGCCATCATCAACCTTACCAAGGTAGTGCTTCACCCGGTGCCCATTGACTCTAATATCTCACCATAATTGTTTTTCAAATCTAGGGCACAAAAAGGAGTCACATGTACCACTTCAAAAGGACCACTCCACTTTGATTTTAGCTTTTCCGAAAACATTCGCAACCGAGAGTTGAATAAAAGAACAAGATCACCTTCTTTGAATTCGTTACTCCGGATATACTTATCATGTAGGTACTTCATCTTGTGCTTATACAAGGACGAACTAGAGTAAGCATGGAACCGGAACTCATCAAGTTCATTTAATTGCTCTAGCCGAAGATTGGCAGCTACATCCCACTCAAGGTTCAATTTCTTCAATGCCCACATGGCCTTATGCTCTAATTCCACCGGGAATTGACATGCTTTCCTGAACACCAATCGATACAGAGACATACCAATTGGAGTTTTGTAGATGTTCTATAGGCCCAAAGAGAATCTTCAAGTTTCCTTGACCAATCAGTCTGGTTTGCATTGACAGTCTTTGATAGAATACTATTGATCTCCATGTTGGAGACTTCAACCTGTCCACTTGCCTGAGGGTGATAGGGGGTCGACATCTTGTGAGTTACACCATACTTGGAGAGTAAAGTGTCAAAGGCTTTGTTGCAAAAATGTGATCCCCCGTCACTAATGATGCCCCTTGGGGTACCAAACCTTGTGAATATGTTTTTATTCAAGAAAGCTACCACACTCTGTGCTTCATCGTTGGACTAAGACACAACTTCAACCCATATGGACACGTAATCCACAGCAACAAGAATATAGGTGTTCCCACATGAGCTCACAAATGGACCCATAAAATCGATGCCCCACACATCGAAAATATCAATCTCTAGGATGGTGGTGAGAGGCATCTCATTTTGTCTTTGAGATCCCACTGGCCCTTTGGAAATCATCACAATGCTTAATGAGCTCACTAGCATCTTTGTACAAGGTTGGCCAATAGAATCCACAACTTTGGACCTTTGTAGCATTTCTCGCTCCACCATGGTGACCACCATATGGCGAAGAATGGGAAACTTCAAGAATACCCAATTGCTCTTCTTCTGGAACACATCTTTGGATAACACCATCAGTGCAAATTTTGAAAACATATGGCTCGTCCCAATAGTAGTCCAAACAGTCATGTTTGAGCTTCTTCCATTGGTTTGAAGAGAACTCATTCGGGACAATTCTGCTCACAAGATAGTTGGCCACATCATCAAACCAAGACATCCCAATCATAGACATGGAAAGAAGTTGTTCATCCAGAAATGAGTCATTGATCTCAAGTCCATCATGGGGCCTCCCCTCCTCTTCCAATCGGGACAAGTGGTCCGTCACTTGATTCTCACTCCATTTGCAGTCTATGATTTCAAGATCAAATTCTAGTAGAAGAAGTACCCACCGCATCGATATCGCCTTAGAGTCCTTTTTTGCTCATCAAATAATGAAGTGTCGTGTGATCGGTGTGAAAAATCACTTTGGTACCCATGAGGTACATGCGGAACGTTTCCATAGCAAAGACAATGGCTAAGAGTTCTTTCTCGGTCACCGTATAGTTGAGTTGCGCCTCATTCATGGTCTTACTAGCATAGTAGACCGGATGGAAGATCTTATTGATTCATTTCCCCAATACCGCTCCTACTGCCATGTCCCTAGCATCGCACATGAGTTCAAATGGTAAGCACCAATTTGGTGAGGTAATAATGGGAGTAGTAGTCAACCTATACTTGAGTAGCTCAAATGCCTTCATGCAATCATCATTGAACACAAATTTGGCATCTGTTTCCAATAACTTGCACAAGGGGTTCACCACCTTTGAGAAATCCTTGATGAACCGGCGGTAAAACCCCGCGTGACCTAGAAAGCTCCTCACTCTCTTGACGGAAGTCAGAGGAGGGAGTTTGGATATCACTTCAATTTTTTCTTTATCAACTTCAATACCGTTCTTGGAGATCTTGTGGTCGAGGACAATGCGCTCCTCAACCATAAAGTGATACTTCTCTCAATTAAGCACCAAATTAGTCTCTTCACAAGGTGCCATAACCTTATCAAGATTGTCCAAACACTCTTCAAAAGAATCTCCCACAACAGAGAAATCATCCATGAAAACCTCGAGAAATTCCACCACCATATCAGTGAAGATTGGGATCATACACCGCTGAAAAGTAGCCGGTGCATTGCATAAACCGAAAGGCATCCGTGAGAATGCGAAAGTGCCATACGGACAAGTGAAGGTGGTCTTCTCTTGGCCTTCAGGTGCAATAAGAATCTGGTTATATCCGGAATACCCATCCAAGAAGAAATAATAATCACGTCCGGCTAGCCTATCCAATATCTGATAAAAAGATTGAAGCGAAAAATGGTCTTTTCGAGTCACTTTGTTGAGCTTCCTATAATCCATGCACACTCTCCACCCGTTGACAGTTCTTGTGGGGATCAATTCTTTTTTGTCATTTGTAATCACAGTCATTCCCCCTTCTTTGGGACACATTGCACCGACGAAGTCCATGAACTATCGAAAACGGGGTAGACAACCCCATCATCCAACCACTTGATGATCTCTTTCTTGAATACCTCTTGCATGGCCTCATTCATCCTTCTTTGATGTTCCACGGAGGGTTTGGCATCCTCCTCCAATATGATTTTGTGTATGCAAAAGACGGGGTAGAATCTACCTGTTGCCTTCTTCCTCCTTTGGAGCACCTCAAGGGTGGAATCTAGTTGCAAGTTAGTTAAGCACGAGGAAAGAATAACATGTAAAGTGGAACAAGGGCCTAGAAACTCATACTTGAGGTGTGAAGACAAGGGCTTCAACTCTAATGTGGGAGGCTCCTCGATTGAGGGCTTTGTTGGTGGAGTCTTCCGGTTTTCAAGGTCCAAGGAAAGTTTTCGGGGCCTATATGTATATGATCCCATTCCTTGCAAAGCATTGACACATTCTACAAAGCCTTCCTTCTCATCCTTATCATGGTTCAACAACACAGCTTCCAGTGTATCTTCAACATTAATCACAATACTTGTGTCATCAATAATTACTTCGGTCACAAGATCCACGAATGAACACACTCTGTTGCTATTAGGCTGCCTCATTGATTTACAAACATGGAACACAACTTTTTCATCGCCCACCCGGAAGGTGAGATCACCAGCTTCCACATCAACTAAGGCCTTCCATGTAGCTAGGAAAGGTCTCCTCAAAATGATTGGCACCTAATAGTCAACCTCACAACCAAGTATCACAAAATCTGTACGAAGTATGAACTTGTCGACCCGAACTAGCACATCATCAATTATCCCCAATGGCCTCTTCATTGCCCGTTCCGCCATTTGCAACCTCATGGATGTGGGTCTTGGTTTCCAAATTCCCAATGTCTTGAACTGTAACACCCCGGAAAATTTCTAAGTGTTTTAAGACCATTAAGAAGATTGACGGATGCTAATGATATCAATTCGGGTATGAACAAGACTGGTAATTTGAATGATATCAATTGATCATGACAATACATGTATGAGGTTCATTATAAATGGTTTAGGTTCTAAGAAGAGCCCTAAGACTAAGTCAAGTTGAAAATTTTCATAATAGACTAAAATTTTAAATGTGTACGCACAAGACCTCACTTTGGACGAGAATATCTACATATATATGAGTAGTTATGTGATAGAAAACCTATCAAATTAAATTTCTTTGAGTCTAGTTTCCAACACATCAAACCTTTTGTCATTTGGAGGTGTAAACTGAAAGTTATGACAATTTTACTAGACCTGCGTCAGAGCGCGGCCTGAGCGCGCCCGCGCTAATCGAAAACTTTCTGCCTTGTTAGCGCAGCCTGAGCGCGCCCGTGCTAATACCTGACCTCTAAATACCCCCAAGGACGGGAAAAGAGAGGTTTTAAGTCATTTTTCAAGGCTAGGGCATCCTCTCCATCACCCATCCAGTCAAGGCTTCAAATACACTCATAAGGTGAGTTTTTAAGTGTGTTTTTATGGTGATTTCACTTATCAATCACTAGTTACAACATGGTTTTGATTGGATTATATAGGATTTCTTCAAAATCTCAAGAACACCCCAAAAGTTACCTTTCAAGATTTGGTCTACAAGAGGTAATCTTTCACCTTTAGACTCACATATATGGAGTTATTATGGAATTATAAGTATGAATCAAGTATTGGAACTCATGGTATGGTGATTGGAAGCCATAAATTCTCAATTTAAATGAATACCCATTGTAGAGATTTAAAGTTAATTAATTGATGGAATTTTGTTGGTTGGGTGTGAATGGTTGATCACACATGTGATGTTAGGAGTATAAATTGTTAAAGAATAATGGTGGGATGATTTGTTGGTAAATTGTGGTAGTTGTGATGAGCTAATTCTATGGTTAAGAGATGTAGTCAAATGTGCACACATAGTGTTTGATGAAATGCCTACATGAGGTGAACCCACGAATATCTTTCTAATTAAGGCTCTTTTTGTTTGTTTCTAAATAGATTGAAGTTGCTAGAATTTCCGAAATATTGTAGTAAGGTAAGGAAAGCTCAAGAAAGATTTGGAGCCTTTGGAAGTTGATTTGGGAGGCAAGCGTGTTGCGGAATAATTCCGGGCTAGTTTTGAGGTAAGTAATGTCTTTAAATCCTGTCCTGAGGGTATGAAACCCCGGACTATGCACCCTTTCACGGGTTTTGAAATGCAAAGGTTGAAACTTTGGAAATATATTCTTTACTTAGGCGACTATTGAGTTGTGATACGACTTTTAAAGCTTATTTCCAATAGTACTATATATATTTGACATGATTTGGGTTGTAAGTCATGTTTGGGGCCTAGTGCCAATCTGTTTACCCCTTGGGGGATGTTTTTTACTATTTTCCTCACTGATATGCTATGATTTTTCACTCAGTCTTTTCTGTGAAATTGTTTTGACACTCGTAGTATTTTGATACTACTTCTTGAAAATGAAACACTGTTTTTGGGTCGAGAACCCGGTATATTATGGCCTGAAGGGAAAATTGAGAGTGTCTGACTGAGTGAGGCTGCTGGCCTAGATTGTGAGGATGTTATGATATGAGTGAGGCTGCTGGCCTATATTATGAGGATGATATGATATGAGTGAGGCTGCGGGCCTATATTGTGTGTGATTTATGCCATGATGTGGCTTATTATAGCGCTTGGGCTGTAGGAGCCCCTCCAGAGTCTGTAACACACCCCCAGTGAGCGCCGGTACCGATTGAGTGATGCCCGCGGGGCTTATGAAGAGTGATTGTGAGGTTGCCTGATGGGAAGAGTGACTGTGAGGTTGCCTGATGGGCAGAGTGATTGTGAGGTTGCATGATGGGCAGAGTGATGGTGAGGTTGCATGATGGACAGAGTGATGGTGAGGTTGCCTGATGGGCTAATACTGAAAGATATTGTCAAATGATTATGGCACGAGGGGCAGTTTTATGAAGTTTTTTACCGAGTTTTCAAACTGTGATTTACTTCGTTTCAAACTGGTTTTACTGAGATATACTGATATTACACTTGGTTCAAAGGATTTCTTGAAACTGATTTCGAACTTATGTATTTGCTAAATACTACCTGGTGACTTGGTGTTTTATTGGCTTTTTGTGAAATTATGTATCTGTTCTGTGTGTTTATATTACTCAGACTGTGATTTATTTTCATTACTACTGAGTTGGCGTACTCATAAAGACTCCATGTGCCTCTGTGCACAGATCCAGGTACTAGCTCGCAGCAGTAGCTGACGCAGGTTCGATAGCAGCATTTCACGGGATTTCGAGGTAGCTGTCCAGCGTCCACAGCTTCTCCACTTCCCTTCCTTATTATGTTTTAGAAATTGATTCAGAGACATATATTATAATATTTTTAGCAGAGTTAGGCTTATTCATTCTTAGATGCTCATGACTATTGACTCCAGTTCTTGGGAGGTTGTTTAGAATATTATGGGGACGCTAAGACTTAATTATATTAATTGATGTTATGGTTGCATGCTTATTATTAAATTGTGAACTGTTATAATTGAATAAGCATGTAGTAAGGTGATGGTTGGCTAGCCTAGTTCCACCATAGGCGCCATCACGACCGGTTAGGATTTGGGATCGTGACAAGTTGGTATCAGAGCACTAGGTTACATAGGACTCAACGGTCATGTGCAGGTTTAGTAGATTCTTGTGGATCGGTACGGAGACGTCTGTACTTATCTTCGAGAGGCTGCAGAACCCGTAGGAAACATTCCACATTCTTGAATTCTTATCGTGCGAACCCATTTATTCAGCCAAAAATGTAACTCTTTGAATTCCTTTCTTGTATTCGAATGCGCACGCAAGTGCTTGGTATAAGTTGTGCGTCGGCGGCTTGTGACTTCCATGGGTGAGATGTGATTTTTAACATGTTAATAATGGGCCAGTCGGGAGGACTTGAGGCCGGATTGTGTCTGTGGTTTGAGTGTTGAGATTTCATTTGGGTGAGCACCTGTGTTGGGAGACTTATATGTCTGTTTGTGTTCTTATTGGTGGAACTTTGTGACTAGATGACTATATGGTAAGTGTGATCAGATAGTTAGATGTATTCAGATTGTTTGATTGTGACCAAAATGAATTGGCGGGAGATGTGGCAAGAACCATTGATTATTTGACTTCTGTATTGAGTTAGAATATGGCTTCGAGTTATGAGTATTAAAGGACCTCCCCTGTAGTTTAGTTGTGGAGTGAAGTGGGTTTTCCTATTACGTTCTGAGTTCTTGTGATGTCTTTTGAGCTGACCAATGCTCAAGTAGAATTCATGTATTTGATTAGCGGTGTATTCAGGCAGTGATTGCACTCCTTTTTTATTGTATTAATTGATGGCATCTTGTCGTACTCACATAGCCAGGGAGAGCATACTCTGCATTTGAGGGTGGTATCACAAGCATATAGGGAGGAGAAGCTTTGTGCGAAGTTCTCCAAGTGTCAATTTTTGGCTCAGTTTAGTAGCATTCTTGGAACGTGTGGTGTCCAGCGAAGGTATCCGTGTGGTCAGACGAGTGTGTGTAGAGATTCCAGAAGCTTAAGAATTCCTTGACCACAACCACAGTGTTAGTGTTGCCATCAACTTCAGGTTCTTATACCGCTTAATGAGATGTCTCGAGGGCAGGCAGTGGTTGTGTTCTAATGTAGGAAGGTATAGTGATTGCGTGATAGCTACGATTTTTGAAAGTGTATAGGGAGATATCATTTTGAGGTTAAGCAGGCAGGGGTATTTCCTGCGGGTTGTCTTGAGGTATGTGACCCTTATGTTTATTTATGGAAAGTTCTTTTCTACCAGTAGATGATGTATGTTGTAATCTGAGTTTAGATCGCTTGTGGGAGTTGGCATGACCATCACAATGGTGGATGAGAGATTTGAATTTGAGTTGAGTGTTAGATGGTTTGAGTCATATAAGCTTATGGAGGATTTAGTTGAACCTCACCACAATATGGTGGCGGTAATAATGTGTGGGCATCGTAAGTTATTGTTCTTGATCCTTGGCTTTAAGCCAAGTGGGGGAGTCCGTTAATGATAAGTTGATTACACGATTATGTGTTGTACTGGTTTTGGTGCGAGGTATATTGGTGAATCAGTTATGACCTACAGATGTAGAGTCTGGGAATGACTCGAGGAATGGAAATTTCTTCGATACAGGTTGTAATGTACTTTACGGGTAATGGAATTTGATGAATGATTGAGTTGTGCTTGAAGGTGCAGTGTGTGCAGTGTATGAGTTGCTTGTTGCTTCAATGTGTGGATTACTTATCCCAGTACGTGGTTTTTTAGCGGGGTCAGGTCGTTCTGTTTACTTGGTCAGGGTAAGTATTACAAATGTGATTTGGAAGTTCTTGATGGTTTCTACCACGGTTAGAGATGTATATTTCTAGTGGAGTGAGTGCCATGTGATGTATAGTGATTTTGCTTCTAGATGGGATCAAATGGAAAGTTCTTGGCAAGTTGGGTACGTAGTTGTTGTGGCTAGGAAGGGAGCATGAAGTTCTCATATTTATCATAGGATTGCATGGCGTATGCGGTATTTTATGTATAGTGGAGAGTGGCATATGTGAGGTCACGGTTCAGTTCTGGAAGGAAGGTTAGAACGGGCAGTTTCAGATGATTAGGTAAAGGATACCACTATTGGGTGGCTGGATGATAGTATACACTCGTAAAGGACAATGTGTTTAAGGCAATGTGGGTGAATGAGGGTGCTTCATTGGTGTTACGACGCTCTTTTGTTGGATCGACTGCTGATATTCAAGTTTGTTTGGTGGAACGTAGGAATTATGGGGGTATCCCTCGTGGGATGATAAATTATTAGGGGTGTGTTATATATTGAGTGGTGGAATTGGGATCAAATATGGTAATTTGTGCGCTTCATGGACCTTGAGACTAAGAGATCTAATAAACAGATCATTTCTGTGGTTGCAAAAGGGTATAACAAGATTCCAATTTGAGGTTAGCCATGTGGGTTATCTCATGCGAAATAATCTACGTAGGTGTGTTCCTTATAATGTTGAGTAGAGAGTTTCTTTTCTACTAACAGGGCGCATGTGTTGAGATTTGAATTTGACTCTAGTCGAGAAAGTTGAATTGATTGTCACGAGAATGAAGGCGAGCTTAGTAGTTGAATTGAGGTATTTTATGGTTTGTGTTACCTAAGCTTGTGAAGAATTTTGTTGAGCTAGTCGTAGTAATATGGCAATATTTTTGGGTTTTATGACCTGCGTGGCCTGGTCGAATTAGGGGAATTTAGTTCTGATAGCTTGATTAGGAGGAAATGGATTCCAAGTGCTTGATGGTGTAAACCAGATATTTTCAACCGGTATGGGGAACGTGTTGTGTATTGTGAGTTCCTGAATGTTTCTTTCATTATCAATGGTGTATGAAGGTTTTGGAGCGAGGTTCTGTTTAATGTGGGGTTTCCTACTAGTACTTGGTTGGTTTGAGTAGTTATGGTGATCGAGAACGGTGTTGCGAGTATACGAGTTGTGTAGTATGTTATGCGATTATATCTGGGGTTATTGTTATGGCTTGACACAGTTTGTTCAGACTTATATAGTGTGTGGATGTGAGATTTGGGTCTTGAAAAGAATTCTGGATGTTAGAAAATGGGCTCCAAGGATTTTGGGTTAAGGTTAAAGTAATGTTTATTATTCACTACAATGGGTTTAATGTGTTTCGAAATAGTTGATTCCAATTTTTATGAATTATATGCCCTATCGGTATGAGGGTTCGTTATGTGTTATATACGGAGTGAGGACGAGATCCTCGTATTTGTTTTATATAATGTGAAATATTTAAACCGGGCTGCAAGCCGCGGTGGAGGTTATGTAAGGACGAGGTCCTTGTGGTAAAATATTTATGAGTTTAAAGTTTCCCTTTGTAAAGTTTAATTCGTACGATGATATTAAAAAGGGAGTCATGCCTGTTAGGTTGATTTGATAATTCTTGTATATTTTATGTTCATATTCAGCCATTTTCGTGCTGTAAACATTGAGTTTTGGCTTATGAGATGAGTTCCCAGGTGGCGTTAAATGTGACTCATTAATCCGAGTAAGTAATCATGAGGTCTTCATGCCTCACAATCTGTTGTCAGTAAAAACTCGTCCCACGTACGGTTCGGAGGCCGAGCCCCACCCCAGCAGTAAGTTTTTGAAATGAGGTGGTGGTTAATATGAGATTTATTGATGATGTTGGAATTTATTTATGAACAACTATTAAGACCATAGATGTGGTTATGATCATACATATGATGCGTTTCATGTCAAGATATCATTGTGACAATGTCGGGCTTGTAATGCGGAGATTAGTGTTATTGATATACTTGTGGTGCTTTGTTGGGTTGTGAACATGTTGTTAGGAGTTGTTTTGGTGTTACTCTGATAGGTGGATAGGCCCAATTACAAGGAAGACTCTGCATAAAGTTTTGAAAATTTTAGGAGTTAGCCAAATTTTGGGGCCTTGAGAAAGTTGAAATGTCGGGAGAATATCTATGATCTATATGAAGTCAAGAATAATAAGAGATGATGGTTAAAGTGAAAAGAGGATAATGTCGTGCCTAATCTTGACTTGTAAAATATTCGAGGACGAATGTTCTTGAGTGGGGGAGAATGTAACACCCCGGAAAATTTCTAAGTGTTTTAAGACCATTAAGAAGATTGACGGATGCTAATGATATCAATTCGGGTATGAACAAGACTGGTAATTTGAATGATATCAATTGATCATGAAAATACATGTATGAGGTTCATTAAAAATGGTTTAGGGTCTAAGAAGATCCCTAAGGCTAAGTCAAGTTGAAAATTTTCATAATAGACTAAATTGTAAATGTGTACGCACAAGACCGCACTTTTGACGTGCATATCTACATATATATGGGGGGTTATGTTATGAAAACCTATAATATTAAAGGTCTTTGAGTCTAGTTTCCAACTCATCAAACCGTTTGTCATTTGGAGGTGTATACCGAAAGTTATGACAATTTTACCGGACCTGCGTAAGAGCGCGGCCACTAGCGCGGCCTGAGCGCGCCCGCGCTAATCGGAAACTTTCTGCCTTGTTAGCGCGGGCTAAGCACGCCCGCACTAATACCTGACCTCTAAATACCCCCAAGGACAGGAAAAGAGAGGTTTTAAGTCATTTTTCAAGGCTAGGGCATCCTCTCCATCACCCATCCGGTCAAGGCTTCAAATACACTCATAAGGTGAGTTTTTAAGTGTGTTTTTATGGTGATTTCACTTATCAATCACTAGTTACAACTTGTTTTTGATTGGATTATATAGGATTTCTTCAAAATCTCAAGAACACCCCAAAAGTTACCTTTCAAGATTTGGTCTACAAGAGGTAATCTTTCACCTTTAGACTCACATGTATGGAGTTATTATGGAATTATAAGTATGAATCAAGTATTGCAATTCATGGTATGGTGATTGGAAGCCATAAATTCTCAATTTAAATGAATACCCATTGTAGAGATTTAAAGTTAATTAATTGATGGAATTTTGTTGGTTGGGTGTGAATGGTTGATCACACATGTGATGTTAGGAGTATAAATTGTTAAAGAATAATGGTGGGATGATTTGTTGGTACATTGTGGTAGTTGGGATGAGCTAATTCTATGGTTAAGAGATGTAGTCAAATGTGCACACATAGTGTTTGATGAAATGCCTACATGAGGTGAACCCACGAATATCATTCTAATTAAGGCTCTTTTTGTTTGTTTCTAAATAGATTGAAGTTGCTAGAATTTCTGAAATATTGTAGTAAGGTAAGAAAGCTCAAGAAAGATTTGGAGCCTTTGGAAGTTTATTTGGGAGGCAAGCGTGTTGCGGAATAATTCCGGGCTAGTTTTGAGGTAAGTAATGTCTTGAAATCGTGTCCTGAGGGTATGAAAATCCGGACTATGCACCCTTTCACGGGTTTTGAAATGCAAAGGTTGAAACTTTGGAAATATATTCCTTACTTAGGCGACTATTGAGTTGCGATACGACTTTTAAAGCTTATTTCCAATAGTACTATATATATTTGATATGATTTGGGTTGTAAGCCATGTTTGGGGCCTAGTGCCGATCTGTTTACCCCTTGGGGGATGTTTTTTACTATTTTCCTCACTGATATGCTATGATTTTTCACTCAGTCTTTTATGTGAAATTGTTTGACACTCATAGTATTTTGATACTACTTCTTGAAAATAAAAAACTGTTTTTGGGTCGAGAACCCGGTATATTATGGCCTGAAGGGCAAATTGAGAGTGTCTGACTGATTGAGGCTGCTTTCCTATATTGTGAGGATGTTATGATATGAGTGAGGCTGTTGGCCAATATTTTGAGGATGATATGATATGAGTGAGGCTGCGGGCCTATATTGTGTGTGATTTATGCCATGCGGTGGCTTATTATAGCGCTTGGGCTGTAGGAGCCCCTCCGGATTCTGTAACACACCCCCAGTGAGTGCCGGTACCGATTTAGTGATGCCCGCAGGGCTTATGAAGAGTGATTGTGAGGTTGCCTGATGGGAAGAGTGACTGTGAGATTGCCTGATGGGCAGAGTGATTGTGGGGTTGCCTGATGGGCAGAGTGATGGTGAGGTTGCTTGATGGGTAGAGTGATTGTGAGGTTTCCTGATGGGCTAATACTGAAAGATATTGTCAAATGATTATGGCCCGAGCGGCAGTTTTATGAAGATTTTTACTGAGTTTTCAAACTATGATTTACTTCGTTTTCAAACTAGTTTTACTGAGAATTTTACTGAGATATACTGATATTACACTTGGTTCAAAGGATTTCTTGAAACTGATTTCGAACTATGTATTTGCTAAATACTACCTGGTGACTTGGTGTTTTATTGGCTTTTTGTGAAATTGTGTATCTGTTCTGTATGTTTATATTACTGATACTGTGATTTATTTTCATTACTACTGAGTTGGCGTACTCATAAAGACTCCCTGTGCCTCTGTGCACAGATCCAGGTACTAGCTCGCAGCAGTAGCTGACGCAGGTTCGATAGCAGCATTTCACGGGATTTCGAGATAGCTGTCCAGCGTCCACAACTTCTCCACTTCCCTTCCTTATTATGTTTTAGCAATTGATTCAGAGACATATATTATAATATTTTTAGCAGAGTTAGGCCTATTCATTCTTAGATGCTCATGACTATTGACTACGGTTCTTGGGAGGTTGTTTAGAATATTATGGGGACGCTAAGACTTAATTATATTAATTGATGCTATGGTTGCATGCTTATTATTAAATTGTGAACTGTTATAATTGAATAAGCGCGTAGTAAGGTGATGGTTGGCTAGCCTAGTTCCACGATTGGCTCCATCACGACCGGTTAGGATTTGGGGTCGTGACATGAACATAGAATAGGGCATCAAGTTAATGCTTTCCCCCAAGTCACATAAAGCTTTGGCAAAATCGGCACTCCCATTAGTGCACAGGATTGTAAAAGCACTGGGGTCTTCTAACTTTGGAGCCATGGAATGCACAATGGCACTCACTTGATGTGTTATTTTGATCGTTTCACAATTCATTGATCTCTTCTTTGTTACCAAGTCCTTCATGAACTTGGCATATCCCGTCATTTGTTCTAAGGCTTCAACCAATGGCACATTTATGGACAAACTTTTCATCATATTAATGAATTTCTTTAATTGATTCTCATTGTTTTGCTTTGCGAGCCTTTGAGGATAAGGTGGAGGAGGCCTTGGCCAAGGAGACTTAGCTTTGGGCACTACCAGATCTGGTATGTCTATTACATGTTCCCTAGATAGGTTCACATGATCTTGTGTCTCCTCCAAGTTTTCATCAATGTCTATCCTGACCTCATCATTTTCTTGAACATCATTGCTTGTCTCATCATTATCTTGCGCCATCACATCATCATTCACATTGTTTCTATGATTTGAGGTACTAGAAACTCCACCTCTCCTACTTCTTGTTGTCACCACCATAACACTTGTATTGTCCCCACCCTTCGAGTTCACCACCGTATCACTTTGTAGTGCCCCCTTAGGGCGAGTATTCAAAGCTTGAGAAATTTGGCCAAGTTGGACTTCCAAGTTGCAGATATAAGTATTATGGGAGGGTAATTGGGCATCGGAGTCGGCGTTTATATCCATCATTTTCTTGAACATGTTTTCAATCTGTCTCATCTCATTTTTGGAAGAACTAGGACCTTGTGACAGATATGGAGGCGGGTTTTTTGGTTGTGGATACATCGGGAGCCTTTGAAAGCCCGACCCCCAATTTCCTTGATTGTTGTTGTTCCAACCCCCTTGATTATTGTTGCCTCGCTAATTACTTTGATTGTTTCCACCCCAATTGCCTTGATTATTTCCTCCCCAATTGCCTTTATTCCCTTGATTACCCCAATTTTGATTGTAGTTGTTCCCCGAATTTCCTTGGTTGTTATTGTTTCCACTATTCCAATTTCCTTGTTAACCTTGGTTGTTCCAATTTCCTTGGTTTCCCAATGATCTCCATTGTTGTTGATTTGGAGGATTGCTCCATTGAACTTGATAATTGTTGACATATTGAACCTCTTCACTTTGATCATCATATGCATCAGCTTGATTGTACCCACTATTACTTTGCTCAAATTGCTCCAGATTGTTTTGTACTTGTTGACCTCGTTGCCTTCTCTTGTTTACCATCATGTTTAATCCTTCCATGGCATTCACTTGTTTTGGCCCTTAAACTTGTTGAAGCTGAGCCTTGGCCAATTGGTTCATTGCGGTTGTCAACTCCGCAATAGCTTGTCCATGATCATGTAGCTCCTTGTGTAGGTGAATAACATTCGGGTCACCCTGAGGAACATTTGGCTCTACTTTGCCATGCCGAAGAGGTATCCACCATCTCATCCAATATTTCACAAGCTTCAGAATATGGGGTGTTCATGAAATTACCCTCGGCGAGTTGATTTACCACACACTAATTTGTTGTATTGATCCCCCTATAAAAGGTTTGTTGGATCATGGCCTCTGGCATGTCATTGTTATGGTACTCTTTGGCCATTGTGCGGTAATGTTCCCAAATCTCATGCAGCGGTACATTTGGCTCTTGTTTGAAATCCAAAATTTCATATCTTAGTGTTACCATATGCCCCGGAGAAAAGAACTTTGCGATGAACTTCTCGGCCAACTCATCCCAAGTGTGGATAGAATGGTTGGGTAACCTCTCTAGCCAATCAAAAGCTTTCCCCCTTAGATAAAAAGGGAATAGCCTTAACCTCAATGCGTCCTTGAAGACATTAGTGTTCTTTCTCCCCTAACATGTATCACCAAAACCTTTGAGATTCTTATACGCATTTTGGTGTGGAGCTCCGGTGAAGAAACCCTGATGTTCCAACAGTGTAAGCATGACATTAGTTATTTGAAAGTTGCCCGCCCTAATCCGTGGCGGGACTATTGCACTAGCATAGCCTTTGTTGGGCAACACCCGGTGTGCTTCTCTTGGAGGAGGTGGGGGAGGTTTTGGTATATTATCATGAGGCGGGCGGCCTCTCCTTTGTACTTGAAGCTCAAGATGAACCTCATCCACTTTCTCAACATCTACCTCATCCCCCTATGGTATATTTATGAGGTCCTCGTTTTTAAGAGCCATTTGGTACCAAAAAGCAATTCACAAACAAAATTAGAAAAATTGAAGGAAGGAAAAACAAAACACGCAAGGAGGTCGATGCACAATCCATAAATTTGATCGGGTCCAAGCCTACACTACTATTGAGTATCGAGGAGGTCGATGCAATAATAACCCAACTAAGGTCGGGATCAAATCCACAGGGAGTTAATGATTGGAATTAGGTTTATATCTAAACGAGTTACAGGTTTTGATTCTAATTGCACTTCCACAAGTTTGGGTTGATATTCTACTTCTATCCTTACTCTAATGATTGCAAGAAATAAAACTAAGGACAATGTTTTTGTTTAGGGTTTTTCAAATGTTAAAAGGGACTAGAGTCGTGACTTATACCTAGGTGGTTATCTAACGGGTTGTAAAATTCAGGGCAAGCTTGATTAGTTGGGATTGTAATATAGCTATCACACCCGGGTACTCACTATATACAAATCAAGTGATATATGCTCAAGCCAGGTATTACTATCTCTAGGTTTAACCCTTTAATTGGGGCAATCAATTTCTTGAGTTTACCCCAATTCCTTGTTAGCCTAGTTTTCCTAGACTTTGTCCCTCTTTCTCAAGTAGCTACTAAGTCATAAAGGCATGAATCAATGTTTGCAACCATTAATTCTTGAGTTCTAGCAAGAACTAGGCTAAATATCACTAACACATTCACATTAAAGCCCCAAATCAAACACTCCTTAAATACCCACACTAGGGTTGGGTCACAACCCTATCTATGGATTTAGCTACTCATACAAATAGAATAAATTAAAGATCAAATGAAGATAAAATCCATAATATTAGATTATGGGATGAAAATCTAATGTTTAGAAGTGAATCTAGTACAAAATTTCCGAAAACATGAATAGTAGTTGTCTCAGTTGCTCTTACAAAACATAACATCACCTAAAAATCAAAAAAAGTTCTATTTATACTAAGTGAAAATATTTGACAAAAATGCCCCTGCGGAGGTTGTGCGGCCGCATAATTCTGGTGCGGTCTGCGTTCTTCACTTTTGATTCTGGCTTGAGCTAGACTTTTGCAGACCGCACAATTTTGAGTGCGGCCGCGCTCATGATTATGCGGTCGCATAAAAGTGATGCGGTTTGCACTTGCTTGACTTTGGCTTGAGACAACTCTCTGAATCTTCAGCATCGCGGACCGCAAAATTGTGTGTGCGACCGCATTTTTGACATCCTGCGGCCGCACAATTTCGGTACGGTCTGAACTCCTTCATTTTGTCCAAGTTTCCAACTCTCTAATTCTCGTTCATCGCATACTGCATAATTTTGATTGCGGTCGCATAGGGACTTTTGCGGCCGCACAATATTGGTGTAGTCAGCACTCATCATATTGCTAAAATTACAAGTATCTGAATCTCCTTCTTGCAGACCGCATAGTCTTGATCGCGGCAGCACAATGACTTTTATGGCCGCACAATATTTGTGTGGTCCGCATTGCAGGCCCCTTTGTCTAGTTTTGGTTAATGTTCAACTTTTAACTCCTTTGTGAGTTGATTTTGATTTCTTTGGCTCATATTGAACAATTCCTGCAAGCTAGCACATTTCATTAGTTTCCGGGAATACCTTCAAGCAATTTTGACCTAAAACACAAGTAAAAGAGAGGAAATAAGAGGTCAAAATCCCTATTTATCATCTCCTGCCATTGATTTTGTTCTGGTGGTGCGTGATTTCCCAGATGTTTTTCCTGCAGACCTGCCGAGCATGCCGTGTGACAAGGATATTGACTTTGGTATTGATTTGGTGCCGGGCACTCAGCCCATTTTTCCACCGTATCGTATGGCACCGTCGGAGTTGAAAGAACAACTTCAGGAATTCCTTGATAAGGGGTTTATTCGGCCTAGTGTGTCACCTTGGGTCGCACTGGTTCTATTTGTGAAGAAGAAGGATGACTCCATGAGGATGTGTATTGATTACATGCAGTTGAACAAGGTTACAGTCAAGAACAAGTATCCTTTGCCTCGTATTGATGATTTATTTGACCATATTCAGGGAGAGAGGGTGTTCTCCAAGATTGATTTGAGGTCCAGTTATCACCAGCTGAAGTTTCGGGATTCGTATATTCTTAAGACAGCTTTCAAGACCCCTTATGGCCATTATGAGTTCTTGGTGATGTCTTTTGGGCTGACAAATGCCCCAACAGCGTTCATGCATTTGATGAACAGTGTATTCCATCCCTATTTGGAGTCAGTCGTTATTGTATTCATTGATGACATCCTGGTGTACTCTCGTAGCCATGAGAAGCATGCTCAACATTTGAGGATTGTATTACAGAGATTGAGGGAGGAGACACTTTATGCAAAGTTCTCCAAGTGTGAATTTTGTCTCGGTTTAGTAGCATTCTTGGGGCACGTGGTGTCCAGCGAGGGTATTCAGGTGGATCCAAAGAAGATATAGGCGGTGCAAAGTTGGCCTAGACCGTCCTCAACCACGAAGATTAGGAGCTTTCTTGGTTTGGCGGTTATTACCGTCGCTTTGTGGAGGGATTTTCACCTATTGCATCGCCCTTGAACAAATTGACCCAAAAGGGTTCTCCATTCAGGTGGTCAGACGAGTGTGATGAGAGCTTTCAGAAGCTCAATATTGCCTTGACCACAGCTCCAGTGTTAGTTTTTCCATCATCTTCAGGTTCTTACACCATGTATTGTGATGCCTCGAGGATAGGTATTGGATGTGTTCTGATGCATGAGGGTAGGGTGATTTCCTATGCCTCGCACCAGTTGAAGACCCATGAGAAGAATTATCATCTTCATGATATTGAGTTAGCAGCCATTGTTCACGCCTTGAAGATTTGGCGTCATTATTTATATGGGATTCATTGTGAGATCTATATTGATCACCGGAGTCTGCAGCATCTGTTCAAGTAGAAGGATCTTAATTTGTGTTAGCGGAGATGGTTGGATCTTCTTAAGGACTATAATATCACTATTTTGTACCATCCGGGGAAGGCCAATGTGGTGGCCGATGCTTTGAGTCTCCGAGCAAGGAGTTTGAGGCGTTTAGCATATCTTCCGGTAGAAGAGAGACCCTTGGCATTGGATGTTGAGGCCCTAGTGGTCCAGCTTGTTAGATTGGATATTTCAGAGCCGAGTCGGGTATTGGCTTACGTGGTCTCCAGGTCTTCTTTTTATGACCGTATCAGGGAGCGTCAGTATGATGACCCCCACCTGCTCGTTTTTTAGGACAGGGTTCGGAGAGGTGATGCTAGGGATGTGACTATTTGTGATGACGGCGTGATGAGGATGTAGGCCGTATATGTGTGCCTAATGTAGATGGGTTCCGGGAGTTGATTCTTGAGGAGGCCCACAACTCGCGATATTCCATCCATCCGGTTGCCGCGAAGATGTACCAGGATTTGAGACAACACTATTGGTGGAGGCGGATGAAGAAAGATATAGTTGGGTTTGTAGCTAGGTGCCTCAACTGTCAGCAGGTTAAGTATGAACATCAGAGACCGGGTGGATTACTTCAGAGATTAGAGATTCTGGAGTGGAAGTGGGAGCGGATCACCATGGACTTCATAGTTGGGCTCCCATGGACTTCGAGAAGGTTCGATGCTATTTGGGTCATTCTGGATTGGCTGACCAAGTCTATGCACTTCATTCCAGTTGGTACTACTTACACTTCAGAGCGGTTGGCTGAGATTTATATCTAAGAGGTTGTTCGCATGCATGGTGTCCCAGTTTCCATTATTTCAGATAGAGGTACTCAGTTCACATCACAATTTTGGAGGGCCGTACAGCGAGGGTTGGGTACTCAGGTTGAGTTGAGCATAACTTTTCACCCTCAGACGAACGGTCAGTCCGAGCGCACTATTCAGATATTGGAGGACATTTTGCATGCTTGTGTCATCGACTTTGGGGGTTCATGGGACCAGTTATTGTTGCTCGTGGAGTTTGCATATAATAAATATTATCAGTAGAGTATTCAGATGGATCCGTACGAGGCGTTATATTGGAGGAGGTATAGAACTCCGGTAGGATGGTCTGAGCCAGGTGAGGCTAGGCTCTTGGGTACAGAATTGGTCCAAGATGTATTAGATAAGGTGAAATTTATTCAGGAGCGGCTTTGCATGACGCAGTCTAGGCAGAAGAGCTATGCGGACAGGAAGGTCAGTGATGTGTCTTTCATGGTTGGGGAAAAGGTTTTGCAGAAGGTATCACCCATGAAGGGTGTTATGAGGTTTGGGAAGAGGGGAAAGTTGAGCCCCCGGTTCATTGGGCCATTTAAGGTGCTTCAGAGGATATGGGAGGTGTCTTATAAGCTTGCCTTTCCACCAAGCTTGTCGAGTGTGCATCCGATATTTCATGTTTCCATGCGTAGGAAGTATGTTGGTGATCCGTCCCATGTTTTTGACTTCAGCACGGTTCAGTTGGAGGGTGATATGACTTATGATGTGGGGCCGGTGGCCATTTTGGATCGGCAAATTCGGAAGTTAAGGTCAAAGGACATAGCTTCGGTGAAGGTGCAGTGGAGAGGTCACCTTGTGGAGAAGGCCACCTAGGAGACCGAGCGAGAGATGCAGAGTAGATATCCACACCTATTTAAGACTCCAGGTATGTTTCTAGACCCATTCGAGGACGAACGTTTATTTAAGAGGGGGAGGATATAACGACCAGGCCGGTCGTTCCGAGAGTTTTATCCCCGTTCCCCCCATTTCTTCTTATTTTATGTTTTACATCTTTAATTTATCGTACAGGGTTGGCTGGTTCGGGTCTGGAGTGGTTTCGGAGTTAATTGAGACACTTAGTCTCTAAATTAGCTGGAAAAGTCAACTGGATGTTGACTTGTGTGTAAACGACCTTGGATTTGAATTATGATGGTTCAGTTAGCTCCGTTAGGTAATTTTGGACTTAGGAGCGCATCTGGAATGTGATTTGGATGCCCGTAGTAGAATGAAGCTTGAATTGGCAAAAGTTGGTAATTTGGCGATTTTGGTCGACAGTGGAAAATTAATTATCTTTTTCCAAATGGATTTTCGGAAGTTGGAGTAGGTTAGTAGTATGTAACGACCCGGTCCGTCGTTACGCAGTATACGCATCTATTCCTTTATTTTTATCTTGTAGTAGCTCGGTTAGACTGTTCATGGAGTGTTGGGGTTGGTTGGTTCGGGTTCGGAGTGAAAATAGAGTGGATTGAGACACTTAGTCTCTAACAAGAGCTTTAGAGTTGGAAAAGTCAACCCGGAGTTGACTTATTGGTAAACGA
>ML291173.1:18048-33880 GCA_005239495.1 Nicotiana undulata | reverse complement strand
GACCAAAATTTTGGAGGAGGAGTAAAAAAATGGGGGAAGAAGAATGGGATTCGTCTGGAGGAAAACGATGGATTTTAAATTGGACGTATAGCGCCCATATACACGACGCTATACGTAAAAGTTATGTATAGCGTCGTGTATATGGGCGTTATACCTGGATTTTGCGGCTTTATGTATAACGCCTAAGTACAGGGCGCTATACATTAACAGTGTTAATGTATAGCGCCCTGTACTTGGGCATTATACATACTCCGATTCCTTTTTTTTCCCCACTTATTTTCGTTCTTTTTGTTTATTTTTATAATATTTTAGTTTCCCACTCCAATACTTTGCAGTGATAATACTTTTGACACTAAATTTGTCACCTTTAAGGTGGGAAAAGTTGGTCAACTTCAGACCCAAAAAAAAGCTAAGTTTAAAATGGGCACAGATGCTAAGGAGTACAACTAAGTAAAAATTGCAGTCTTATAATTTGATTATGTTTAAAATTAGTTGTATTAAAACGAAAAGATTGAATCAAGAGAGGAATTGCGTAGTACTAGTATTTTTGGAACCACAGGGTACTTTCCTGAATTTCAATGTATATGTTCTCAAAATCCTGTTTAATGAAATTTTCGTTTTCGATTTCAACTTGCCTTAGATATAAGTGGCAGAATACCACATAGTAGTTTTCTAAACTATTCACAAATACACTAACAGCGGGTTGGCATTCACAAAGCGGTATGCTCGATGATTTTTTCCTTTTTTGGCTTTTGGGGGGTGGGGGTAAATAGTGGTATAACTGAAGTTCGCCAGTTACAAAACAAAAACTTCAGCTCTAGAGCTGAAGTTCGCCAGTTACAAAACAAAAACTTCAGCTCTAGAGCTGAAGTTCGCCAGTTACAAAAATAAAAACTTCAGCTCTAGTCGCCAGTTACAAAAACAAAAACTTCAGCTCTAGAGCTGAAGTTCGTCAGTTACAAAAACAAAAACTTCAGCTCTAGAGCTGAAGTTCGCCAGTTACAAAACAAAAACTTCAGCTCTAGTCGCCAGTTACAAAAACAAAAAATTCAGCTTTAGAGCTGAAGTTCGCCAGTTACAAAACAAAAACCTCAGCAGTTACAAAACAAAAACTTCAGCTCTAGTCGCCAGTTACAAAAACAAAAATTTCAGCTCTAGAGCTGAAGTTCGCCAGTTACAAAAACAAAAACTTCAGCTCTAGAGCTGAAGTTCGCCAGTTACAAAAACAAAAACTTCAGCTCTAGAGCTGAAGTTCCCAGTTACAAAACAAAAACTTCAGCACACTTGGTTCAGCACACTTGCTACTTCAGGCCCGTCTACTAGAATGCTGTTTGCGTGATTGCATTTGCTGCTTCAGCCCCGTATGCTGAAGTTATGCCAAAAAGCGGGTGCACTTGCAATTTGTTTTTGCAAAGCGGGCACAAATTAAAACGTGACACAAAAAGCGGGTATAGATGCAAATGCCCCTACAACTAAAGACTAGACCCGTCAAAACAGTTGGATCTGTATAAGAACTGGCCCGTAGAATTAGGCCCAAAACTATTTGAGATGGAGAACCTTGTAATGGGCCTCATTGAGGAATTGGGCTAATTTTGTCGTTTTCGATACAAAGTGGAAAGAGGTAACGAATTTGTCCCAATCCCGTTACGTATTGCTGAGTCAGATTCTAAACCCGAGAACTTACAAAGCTCCAATCACTTTCCTTCACTGTCTGAAAATTCTCCGCCCTCTTTTTTTCCTCTCTTTCCCGAGGAAAATTCGCGCATGCACTGTCACAAATTCAATCCATTATAGGTATTTTTTCTAACTCTTTTACTTCCATTTTCTGCTAGTTACTCCTATAATATCTGCAAAATTCTTGGTTTTGTGATTAATTTTGTCATAAGTTGAGCAAAATCGTGCTATGAATCAGTAATTACAGTTTCTGAGTTGAACTTGATCTGGCTGTTCATCTTTTTTCTTGATCATTGATTACGGAATCCTCAAGTTGATAACTTGTCTGGCGGAGCTTCGAAGTTTCTGTTATTGGATTACATGTTCAATTAAAATCTGCTTTCTTTGATGCTCAGTTGACCTAATTTTATAATGTGATAATTTAAGTTGTTAACTTTAGTTAATTTGCTGTATGTACAAACTATGCTTTGAGAAGAGAATGGATTTACTGTGTGATTCGAAACCCTGATGCTATGAATAGCTAGATATCCAACTGTTTTGACTAAATTGCTAGAGGTGTCAATCATGTGTGTTATAGGCAAATGAGTAGCAGAGGTGGTGGAACTACAGATACTCCTTTTCTAAGGAACTACAGGCTTGGTAAAACTCTTGGTCATGGATCCTTTGGTAAAGTTAAAATTGCTGAGCATTTGCTGACTGGGCACAAAGTGGCTATCAAAATCCTTAACCGTCGAAAAATGAAGACTCCCGACATGGAGGAAAAATGTATGAAGCTCATGCCTGGGGTATCTTTATGTTATCAAATGTTGTGGTTTCTGTTTGTTCTTTTTCTTTATACCATGAACATATTTTTGTGAAGTTCAAAACAAGTTTAACTGAGTCACGTCTTGGTTTAGTTCATTTGATATTAAGAAGGTCATTCACGGGACATCTAAATTTTCTATCTTTGTGCAGTGAGAAGAGAAATAAAAATATGTAGATTATTTGTGCATCCACATGTCATACGACTCTACGAAGTGATAGAGACACCATCAGATATATATGTCGTGATGGAGTATGTTAAGTCTGGTGAACTCTTTGATTATATTGTAGAAAAGGGCAGGTTACAGGAAGATGAAGCTCGCCGTTTTTTCCAGCAGGTAGAGTTGATCTTTTATCTTGGTCTTTTTTATGGTGCAAAATGGCAGTCTTAACTTTGGGTTTAGGTCTTACAATATGCATGTAGTTTCTTCCTTTCACTGAAATCATAAATGGTTGGTTATTTCACTGGGGACAGATTATTGCTGGTGTAGAATACTGCCATAGGAATAGGGTGGTTCATCGGGACCTTAAGCCTGAGAATCTGCTTTTGGATGCAAGACGCAATGTAAAGATAGCAGATTTTGGCTTGAGCAATATTATGCGAGATGGCCATTTTCTGAAGACAAGTTGTGGAAGTCCAAATTATGCAGCCCCTGAGGTGGAAACATGTACAGTTTTGTTATCTTTAAGATAACCATTTCTCTTTTTAGCTGGGAGACTGAAGTCATATCGACAACATTTATTTGCAGGTTGTCTCTGGGAAACTTTATGCTGGTCCCGAGGTAGATGTTTGGAGTTGTGGCGTTATCTTATATGCTCTTCTTTGTGGTACACTTCCTTTTGATGATGAGAATATTCCAAACCTTTTCAAGAAAATAAAGGTACACCCATTGTTCTAGTTTTCTGTCTGGTTTCCCTAGATTTTCCGAAATTTTACGGTTGAAGTAGTGGTTCTTTACATGGTTGACACTGTGTCATTCAGAGTGGACTCTACACCCTTCCAAGTCATTTATCAGCTGGAGCTAGGGATTTGATACCAAGGATGCTAATTGTTGACCCTATGAAGCGGATAACCATGACTGATATTCGTCAGCACCAGTGGTTCAAAATTCATCTTCCTCGGTATTTGGCCGTCCCTCCACCTGATGCTATGCAACATCTCAAAAAGGTAAATATGACATTACTTTGGTAAGAACAAAAATTATGTGTGTATGTTGCTGAAAGTGTTCCAATTGATTTTACCCCTTTTTTGTCGACCGCTACCTCAAATCCAACTTAATATGCTGCTGCATATCCGGTAACTTATACCGGACGCTGGTTTTTGTGGTTTCTCCACTTGTTACTCCTGTATTAATTCAAGTGGTAACATAAAAGAATCAAGTATAATTGACATCAAAACATTGTTATCAATCTTCACTTCCTTTTACGACATTAGGGAAAACTTATGTATCTTGCTGCCATTTCAGAGGATTTTGTTTGACTAGATATGTCAAAAGCTTATCACATCTATCCTATATATCTCATTCCTCATGCATATTATTGTTTGTTTGTTAAATACTTGAGGTATGCAATTCTTTCTCTTACCCATTCCTGCTGATACTATAAGCTGTCTTGCTTTCAACTCTGCAGCTTGACGAGGAAATTCTCCAGCAAGTAATGAGGATGGGGTTTGATAGAGACCAGTTGCTTGAATCTTTGCAAAAGAGAATACAAGACGATGTATGTTGCTTCTTACATCATTACCTGCTACTCTGTCTCTTGGCATGCTACTTTTTTCTTCTTTTAGTTTTTCTCCATTGCACATGCTTCTTACTTAAGGGGTATTGGAAAAGGAAAAAATAATCTAGCAATTGTAGATATACTTGAATTTTACATTTCTACCTAGAAATTGAGGCTTTTCAACTGAAGTTTGGCCTTACATCCAATCAAATTGATTGCAAAGGGATGAAATGTAGTCAACCTTCTAATTTCTAATTATTTTAGCTTGTTTATACCTTATGTGTCTATCTCAGGCTACTGTTGCATACTATCTGGTGTACGACAACCGTTCCTTGGCTTCCAGTGGCTATCTAGCAGCTGAGTTTCAGGAATCTATGGTATGCTCTCTCTTATTTTAAAGTCATTATGTTTCATAGCATAAATTTTTGGGGCTGTTATTTATTTATGCCCTCTCTGTCAAAAAGAGTATGTGAACTGCAGAACCATTGTGCTGTTGTGTGATCGTCATGAACTATTCTGACTACTGTTACTGTGTCACTTCATATAGGAAAATTATAATTTGTGAAAATCCCATCACATGGAGATACTCTGCCATGGACATGCTGCTCTCTTTTTGCACAAATTAGGATGAAGAGATGCTACTAAGTTCTGCAGTTCTCCAACTATATCCTAATTCTGATTCACCTAGCGCTTTCTGTATTATCTCTGAATTTCTTACTGATCGTATCAGAGTCTAAAAGCAGTGTTACAACTCAGAACTAGCGCATTTTCTAACCTCTTTTGTGTTTGGAGTTGGGGGAAGAGGTAGCAGTTCCCCTGATATTTGCTTGATTGAATCCGTTGGCTTTCTAGAATATGAAGGTGCAAAGCATGTCAAGAGCCGTATTCTTTTGCATATGACTAATTTCAAGATCCACTACTATGGTTCACATTGTCACTCTTATTACAAGTTTGAGAATACTGGTAGTACAGTTCTGGCTTTACACAATATTACCGTCGTAACTTCCCTGTCTAATCCCCAAGTTTAGAGCTATTCTTCTTCGAATGTCACTTAACTATTTACTATAGCCTCAAGTATTCCGCACTCGTTAGGTTGACCTTGATATTTGTTTTCTTGTGTTTCTCTAGGATGGTTATTCCCCAGGATTGTTTCCAAATCTTGATCTACAGCTGTCCACTGGTAATGGAATTTCTCAAGAAGCGAATTTGAGACATCCATTTTCCAAAGAAAAAAAATGGCTAGTTGGACTTCAGGTTAGTTGTCTTGCAGTATATGTAGTGGAAAGATTGTATGTATTTCCTCAATTTCATTGTTTATTACTTTGTCAGTCTCCAGCAAATCCACGGGAGATCATGAATCAGGTTCTTGGGACTCTGCAAGAACTAAATGTTCGATGGAAAAAAATTGGGCACTATAATATGAAGTGTTTATGGTGTCACGATCTTGATTTTCATAGCATGGCCAGCAATCATATGAATGATGATCATTTTATTAGCAATACGACTGCCCTAAGTACACATTTACAGCCACAAACAGCTGTGAAGTTTGAAATGCAGGTATAGTCATCTCTTTAATCTTTTGCTCTCAACATAGTGGTTTTTTCATAAATTTGATAACTGATGCATAAATTTGGGCAGCAGTTTTTGTTTAAGATTGTTAATTCTAATCTATCGTCTATGACCTAGCATCTAGTATTCAGTTACATTGATCGCTGAATCATGTTCACCAAAAAAAGGGAAAAAAAGAAAAATCCATTCAAATACGGAATACCAGTGATTCTCTACTAGTAGGAGCTATTTTAGTTTTTTTCTATTTGAATCTCCGTAATGTGGATTTGGGTAAATACTGTTGCAGCTCTACAAAACTCCAGACGACAAATACCTGCTTGATCTCCAAAGAATTAGCGGTCCGCAGTTCCTCTTCTTGGATTTCTGTGCTGTTTTCATTATGCAGCTGGAGGCACCACAATGATTGGAAAGAAAGAGGATGTCTGGAGCAATTGTGTATTTTGTTGACAATGAGAATCCTTGTTGTACATATCAATGTGAATGGTTTTCTAGTGTTGTTTTTTACAATTATATTTTGTGTTCATGTTTATATGGGTCGGTTTTTTACCAGAAGTAAGTTTTACCTGATTCATACTCTTCTACAATTGAGGAGCTCTCAGCTTTCTTTCCTACTGATTATAGTGTTCTGACTTTCACTTGTTATGGTTTTTTCCTCTCAATTAAGATTATACAATATACTTCTTCCGCTCAAGTTCTTGCCGTACTTTTCTTTTTAATCTGCCCAAGTACTTCTATCTGCTTTTTAATTATGTGAAATGTATTACCACAGTATCTTAAAAGTTCTATAAGTATATTGTATGTGAAATACTACAAAAAGTTCTATAAATATACTTCTACACATTCCAGTAAAATTTTATCCTATAGTTAATTCTATTTCTGCGTAAAATCCAATTTATGCACCAGATTGACAGAATTTAAGCTTCAACTCGCAACTCATACATCCAATTTATGAATGTAAGAAGTGTAGAACAATCTAGTTCATAATAAGTGCTGTATAACCATTATCTATAGATGCTGCTTCCCATATTGGCTGAAGTATGAAATTAACTCATATTTCCTGTCAAATGTGAATAACGATATCAGAATGAAGTTTCGAACAATCATGATTTCCACGTTGTCATAACGCATATTACCACCCGCTTTGACGAGGAACTTTGGGGGTCGAAACTGAATTAAGGAGATTGAGGAACTTCAACACAATAATTTGCCATCTAACAGTTCATAGGTTTCTCAATTCTATTGGAAAACAACAAAAAGTATTGAAAAATAACACCTGAGTGAAGATAAATCTGTAAATATAGCTACAAGTACTTAAAATGAAACTCAAATGAAAATAAATCACAGATAACCCAAGATTGCTTGAGAAGTAAAGTAAAAACATGAAAGCAGAAAATCAAATGAAAAAAAAAAAAAAAGTTGGTGTAATATCAGTTATCTTCCTTGAAAATCTTCTAAGAACATAGGAGAACCAACCACCACTCCAGAATCATCATTGATGTTAATTAGCTGATCTTGTTTATTGGCCTTGGGATTCGTCCCAGGTTGTTCTGAAGAACTTGGCTTTGAGTTTTCGTTCTCATTTTCCACTGGAAGATCACTCTGTGGGGATGCTCCTTCAAGTTGTAAAGCATACTCTAAGTTCCACAAAACATCTCCCATTGTAGGCCTATCAACCCCATATTCTGCCAAGCATTTCTCTGCAGCTTCCACGTATTTCCTTAACGCCTCGGGCCTAATGGTTCCTGCAAGATTAGGGTCCATGATCTTCTCCAGAGAACCCTTTCTGTGCTGCTGCATTGCCCACTCTGCTAAATTTACTTGTTCTCTTGGCAATGCTGGATCAAGTGCAGGCCTTGCACATAATACCTCAAATAGGACTACCCCAAATGAGTATACATCAGATTTTTCTGTTAGTTGTTGTCTTCTGAAGTACTCAGGATCAAGGTAACCAAAACTACCCTTCACTGCTGTGCTAACGTGCGTTTGCTCCAGTGAAGGACCTGTTTTTGACAAGCCAAAATCAGCCATCTTTGCGACAAAGTTCTCATCCAGGAGGATGTTTGTGGTTTTTATATCGCGGTGTATTATTCCTTGAGTTGATCCAGTGTGAAGGTAGTGAAGTCCTCGAGCAGCTCCTATGCAAATTTCGAGCCTTTGTCTCCATGATAGAGTTGGCAAAGTGGAACCATAAATGTGGTCGCGAAGAGGACCATTAGACATGTACTCATAGACAAGAATCATTTCTGATTGTTCGTCGCAATACCCAATGAGTGAAACAAGATGTCTATGCCTAAGCTTGGATAGCAACTCAATTTCAGTTCTGAATTCGTTTATACCTTGTGAGGACGATGGATTTCCTCGTTTTATGGCGAGTTTTATTCCATCTTCCAATTCACCAAGGTAGACTTTTCCGAAGCCTCCAACACCAATGACTGCCTTCTCATCAAAGTTTTTTGTTGCAATCTTGATTTCATTGAAAGTGAAAAGCCGGCCAAAGTTGAGGCCAGGGGATATGATTGTTGAACAACTAGTCTTGCTCTTGCTTGACATGAAACTACAGTAACTGGCATTGAGAGGAAGCCAAGAGGAGAATGTCTTCTGCCTCTCCCAACCATTTTTTGGTTTCCTTCGCCACCTCACAATGCCCATTACAAGCAGTACTATTGCTGTAAACCCCATTGCCAATCCAAAAGCAGCAGCAATTCTCATACCGCGAGATTTTGGCACTAGGCCTGCATTCGGTCCACCAGATGAGAACAGCCCATCCAAACTTCCCGCCATGTTGCTTATCTTCATGACCTCCAACCCATTGAGGATGGCATTTGGGAGGCTAGACAGAACATCAGCCGCGGGCCCCACCTGCACGATGATTGAGCCGTTGGTTATGGCTGTGGCATTGAGCACAAAGTCTTTGTAATAAGGGGTGGCCAAATCTGAAGTGAGTGTTGAGAGGTCAAGACTAGAGACCCCCGTTATCTCATTAATATAGACATTGAAGTACAACTCATTTAGGACTTGGCTCACAATATCACAGAAATGCATTCTGATCAAGTAAGAAAAACTCGGATCAACATTCATCTCCCACGTTAGCTTAAAATTAGAGTTTGCCACACCAGCATCTGCCATCCTATCAGCCGTTGCATAAACCCAACGCGGAGCAATCAAAGGCGTTGCACCTCCATCCGGATACTTGATCGTCTCAGGAGGAACCGACACATTCTGAGCTCCTTGTGGAAATACCATATACTGGTCATCAGGCAACCATGTCCTCCACAATGTATCATTTTTTGGTGTAACAATTGATCCTCCAATATTTAGCCGATAACTTACTTCAAACGCGAATTGAGACAAGCCATTGAAATCACCAACAGGGGAAACTGCAGCAGCTGAATCAGAAATGAGATCATCTGGTGCTGAGACAAACTCAATAGCATTGATATAAGCAAAAGATTTCTTCTGAGGTGAAAATTTAAGGGTAAATTGAGATGAAGTAATATTAATAAGGTATTCTTTGAATACAGGTTTACTAGTATCCTTCACTGAGAAATCATGCAGTAAAACAATACTATCAGAAGAAACACTGAACATAGAACTAGTTAGATTGTAGTTTGGATGTGAAAGAGGATAAAAATACAAACGCACCCAATGCCTGCCCGGTTGAAAAACAAGAAATCTATACAAAGATTCACTTTCAAATATTCTTGCTGTTTGATACAACAAAGATTCAGAAGAAAAAGAAGAAATCTTTTCTGGTAAAGATTTAACAGAAGCTAAAATAGTCTGATCAGTAGACAAGTAAGAAGCAGATTGAGGATCAGACTTAAAAGTTCTTCCATCATCAAGCAATGTAGTATCAGGTGATCCACAGTTGATCAGATAAGTATCAGCCGGTGTAAATTTTCCTTTAGAAGTTGAAGTGGCTACATTTGCAAAAAACAGTACAAGAAAAGCAAAAATGACAAAATGGTGTTTTCTTTGTCTCATGTTTTTGTTGTATGAGAGCAAGATTATTGAATAGACATAAGGATAGCAAATAGTGTTAAGAGTAGCACGTTTATGTTTGTAAAGGGTCAAGAAGAATTATGTGATGAAATGGCTAAAAGAGAAAGAACATTAGTTGTTAACATGTTAGTATAGAACGTGCCTTGTTGTATAGTTGTTTGAAAATGTTAAGACTTTTTCTGGCAAGAATTAGTATTTGAAAGCTTTTTCTGTTAAGTCCAGTTTTTAAATTTCAAGAAATGATTTGATTAACTAACAACAAACACAAAAGTCTAATAGCGCGTATCCAGCTGGGAATATAATGCTTAAAGAAAAGATTATTAATTGGTTGACCTTTCAAGGGAAATCAACAGCAGAATCAGATTGGTTATGCCAAGTTTTAGGAATTTTAATTTATCCTCATTAATAACTTGGGATTATTGTCCCTAATTCTCTAATCAACTGGTTTTTTCGGTTAAGTTAAATGATTATTGATCTAAATAAACTAAGTGATGGACAAAATAGTAAGAGCCTTGAAAGGTAATAGCTAAAATTGTACCTCGAATGAACATAGCAATAAAGTCCATTTGCGAATACTCGATGGACTAAATTCGCATTCAACTTTGTATGCGATGAAGTGAAGTTGACAATACCAACCACGCCTCAATTCCAACCAAATTTATGATCGACTATATTGTTTGACCAAAAAGTATGAAATCTTTTGCTAAATTAATTAAAATAAATTTTAGTTAAATATAATAAGTTCTAGATCTACATGTCCAATTTAATACAAACGGTATTAAATGATGCTATCAAGAATGAACGGTGGGACAATAATGACCAATAAATGTATTAAATGGCACTAAATGTAAATAGAGAGAATGATTCACCCAAATATTGAATGAGGTGGATGATTCTTCCCTCTAACAACAATGTAAAACAAATGGATATGGGAATATAGGATGCTTTCTCGGATCTAATGCGAGAAAAAGTAGAACAAACAACAAATCGAATCACTGTGGAAAGGTAATATTTTGTATTATGTCTCTAGAGTCAATTTTTCATAAGAGTTCTTATCAGAATGAACCCCCCTTTTGCCCTCTTTCTTTTATACTATTTATAGGGGATATTCCCAAAAACCCTAAAAAGGTACAATAAAGGCAATATTCAATAGAATATACCCTTTGAAAGTTCCAAAGTTATACTAGCCGTTATTTCCTTTTCTGCTACTCGACCTCGGCCTTAATGGCCATCGGCTCCATATTGTTGAGCCCTGGTCGACCTCGGCCTAATCGCCCATGATGAGCCGCAGTACTCACACTTGATCACCTCTTGATGCCGAATTTCTTTAGCCGGTTTTTTACCCATACATATATGAATTTTTATTGTCCATATTATGTCGTGATAAGAGCCGTTACATGTCTGAAATAGGGATAAAAATATTGAAATTAAATAGGCCTTATATGAATGAGCTTTACACAATATTTATCATTTTTCCAATAAATAAAAAAATCAATCGAGCAAAAAATTAATTGCAGCCGGCAGCCTTGTCCATCTGCTTTCATGTAAAGGAACTATAACATGTTCACCAAATATTATTGCAGTCGGCAACCTTGTGCTTCTGCTTTCATGTAAAGGAGTCCTCCTCTTATCCTAAACAGATAAATTAAGCACAATCAAGAAAGAAATAGAACATTCCTCTCGTAATAGCTCTTCAACTAATTCAAGGGATATTAGTGCCCTAAGAAACATGGCTTTTTGACAATCTACACGTCTTGTCTTATGTTAGAATATATAAGGTTAAATAATTTATTTATATTTTGAATTTCTTTAATAGAAAATCGTGCTCAACGGCCCGTTAGCCGAAGCAAGTCTAATTTCTCTGCATTCGGGCACCAAAAACATAAATTACCAATTAATTAATGTCTACTAATATATTTTTAACAGGATCATGGATGCACCAAAAAGCCATGAAAAAGCCTATATATATAATGAAAATTTTCAACAAATTTCTATCACCTGTTAACTGTTATGAAAAAGCCGTTGCAACCTCTCGTCAATCATGGACTATAATACCTCTACTTTGATATCATTCCTTTTTTGCCATTGACAATTACGAGCAGCACAAGTAAATCAGAATAAAGACAGAAAAATAGACAATCAGAGGCATTGCTATACAAGTAGCATCAAGAGCTGAGATAAGACCAAAAAGCAAGCAGAGTTTGTGAGAGAGCAGTGAGGTGAAAATTCATCGTTTAGTTTTCGCAGGATCGACCCACTGTTCACAACAAAAGAACAACCTAAGTCAATAACAGTCCAGGTCTTTACAATAAAGAATTGTTCAAGTCAACAATACATCTCTCTCAAAGAGGAGAGTTGGGTTGAGGATCCATCACTATTGGAAATGTGGATCAAAAAATGTTCAAATCAAATAAGCCTATATATATGAGCTTTACACAACAATCAATCATATATTACAAATAATTAAATTAATTACATATCGACCAAAAATTCATTGCACCCGGCAGCCTTGTCCTCCGTTCATGTAAAGAAACTATTACATGTTCACCAAATATTATTGCAGTCGGCATCCTTGTTCTTCTGCTTTCATGTATAGGAGTCCTCGCCTTATCCTCTGCAGAATAAATTATGCACAATCAACAAATAGTAAACTAATCGACAAAGAAGAAGATATAGAACATTCCCACTTGTAATAGTAATTCAAGGGATATTAGCTTAAGAAACATGGTTCTTAACATATAGGATTTGACAGAGGCGGATTCAAGATTTTAATTTCATAGGTTCAATCTTTAATGTTCTTAGCGCTGAACTCATTGTACTATTAAAGTCACGGGTTAAGATCTAATATTTGATAAAATTGTGGACTTTCACATAAAAACCCTTACTCCGCGTCGAAAATATTGGGTTCGGATAAACTCATTGTTGAAGCACTGGATCCGCCCTTGGATTTTGACTGTATATACATGTACGTTTCTAATCCTATATGTTAGAATAACTAAGGCAATTCGCTTGAGTTGCTCAACTGCTCTTTAGCTTAGTGCTCATGGCGTGCTACAAGCAACATCCACTGCGTGGTGAGACCTTGTTCTTGAAGAAAGGAGTTCAGAAAAAGATATTAAATTAAGTGCTAAAGAACAAATACCTCATGTGTATCTCTTATCTGAAGCAGGTCTAATTTCTCTGTTGGTCTACGACTGGTCAGAGTTGTAAGCTGCATTTATTCAGACGCCAACATATAAATTACTAATTCATGTCTACTACTTGTTTTTAACTTGAACATGGATTCAAGTGTTACCCAAAAACTTAAACGCTCAGGATCCTGTGGTGATGGCATCAATCCTTCCGCTTTGAAGAGTTCTGCACGTCTACGATCTGCAGGCAAAGTCTAGGTCATGATGTTACCAAATAGATATTAACCAAAAGAATATTTGAACTCTACTAAATACACAAAGCAGAAACACTAAGGTCAGCTCTCTGCCTGATGCCATCCAACATATTACCAGATTGACAGGGACGACAAGTTTTCCAGGTCATGTTCACCGATTTGATTGATAATACTATATTTTGATAGTTCAAAAAGTTCTTGATATCACACCAATAAGGTGTAGCATTTACGGAAGTGCGGTAGCATGTATATCCAGCCTTCAGAAATCTAACACCTATCTATGCAAGTGGTACTTCTACTTTCAAAATCTATCTATGAAAGTGTTGTCGCTATATATTGAAGGATCAAAAGACATCAAATCGCTAATACCAAAAGAAAAAAAGAACATCAAATCTCATCCCACAAATGGACCAATTACAATCATTTCCAACAAAGGAGACAATAAAGGGAAAACTCTATTAATGACTTTACCTCCTGCCACTTCTTGTGCGTTCCTCAACCACTGTTGAGCAAATGCTGCCGCCTTATTTGCCATCTCCAGTAACTATCAGCAAATTGACAAATTACAATTGAACATTATAAGCTAAGACACTTGAGCGACGAGCTAGAGTTTGAAATGCATTAGGTGGTCGACAATGAATTAGTTCCTGGTGAAGCAAGGCACAAATGCGCACAGAGTATACACGTACATACACATTTATATATCAGTAAGAAGATGGAAATGAGCTATTTCCATCATAATTCAATGGTCAGTAAGAGAGAATGAAAAGAATTTCTCATATGAAATATAAGGCTGTCAGTAATATAGTTGAATTTCAGAGGAATCCCCAAACAACATTTTACCCAAAAAATACTCAACCAGAGACACGAGAAACAAGAAACTTTCTTTTAGCGAAGATGAAAAGATTCATATGCCACAAAAATAAGGATATTACATAAAATGGATCAACGAATCTCTCTCAGAGGAAATACAGTACAACTTACTTCATGCCTCTCTCTTGTTCCTTCGGCTGGGCATATATCCTGTCTCCATTCAACCTCAGCAACACGATACCTTCATAATAATGGCCAAGAAAAAATATAAAAAAGTAAGCTAAAGGAAGTATAAAATAGCAGAACAATGGAAAAATAATAGCATTGGTGCTGCACTTAATATTTTGGGATGGTATATTGGATCCGACCTCCTGACTCACCGCAAAGCAATAAAAGGATCAATCCAGAGATTTCTAATATCCCCTCTCCTTAGTAAAATTTCACATCTTGGCTTTTTTATTTGCTAGAGAATTTACTTCTGAGAAATAAATTAAAAAGGGAAATCATTTTCTTCAAAACATTTGTATGAAAGGAAAAGGAAAGTTCAAAACAAGAGGAAACCAATTCCGTCAAGTTCCTACACAATTCCCAGGACTTATTATGGAGAAAACATTTTTCTTAAACTTTTTGAACTGCTTACATAAACGCGCAGAAAAGGTCAGAAGTTACTTTTCTGCATTTTCCTTTTCCTTTGGCAACCAAATGGTACCTGGACCTGTGTTTCTGTGCCCTTCTTACTACTTTTTAAACTTAACTACCCATTTCCATCTCTACCAATAAAGAGTTGGTAATTGAACTAACCCGTCTTGATCCCAATATCGTGCGATGCGACATCTACGTCGACTTTCAACCTGCATAAATTTGTGGTAATCAGATACAAGTTAAGAGAACTTCGAAGATCTGTATGAAGAAAGAAAAGATTCAGCAGAATTGCGGCTTTCTTATGGTGGAACATTTAGGCATGAAACCACCTCTGGATGGAAATAACAGCTTTTTCACTTCATCCTTAAGAGAGAAACAACCAATTGCTGAAGGGAAAGTTGGTCAAAGTGTTCAAGAAGAACATTTTCACTTTCTTAGGGGCACAAAAAGTAGCTATAGTGTTCACTTTGACACAAACGATCAGATGCACTGAGGATATTGTACATGGATGCAATATTATACATGCTTTATTGTGTGGTGAAGAACCTTGACTATTTTACACTTAGAAGTCCTCATATAGCAGTCTGCACCCTCGTATTAATGAACTTGTAAATATTAGTGAACTCGTAAGTAGTAAATAAGCGATGCTAACAGGAAGGCTCATGTTACAAACAAAAAAAAGCAGATTATGGGATGAGACAAAGAGATGATATTCACCTCCAGATAGAAACGCCCATCTGGAAGTGGCTCACATCTACACGAAGAGATGCACGTTAGCAGTTTCTATAAAACAAGAATAAAATGATGGAATCTTTAGAAGAATAAACGTAAAAGATATCCCCAAAATCTGAACAGCTCGCAAAACACCTACTCTATAATCTCCACTTCACAAGCATAATCAGCTATCGAACCAGTCGTAGGATCAACAACAGCCTGCATGATTAACGGTGAAGCCTCAGCCAAAAGTGAAGACTGCAAAACCAATAGGCAATAATAACAACTGAGGAGAAATCAAAGGAAACTACCATTCCCATTCGACGATTTCCTTCCATTATCCTCCTAACCTGTTTCAACAAAATAATTTGTGAACTTCTGCAAGAAGAGCTAAAATAGAAGCCATATCTGTTTCCTAAAATAGGAGGCCATCTCTTGCAAAGGTAAGCAGGCCTCACAGATTGAGCAGTACCTTTTCTTTTTTTTTAATTTGGGGGGGGGGGGGGGGGGGGG
>ML291173.1:0-17963 GCA_005239495.1 Nicotiana undulata | reverse complement strand
TTTTTTTTTTTTTGTTGGGGGGGGGGGGGGGGGGGAGGAGAGAATTAACTAAATAGGATAATCCTACTTTTTTTTTTTAATAATTAGAACTTCTTCTATTGGTGATATGTTCAATCATCCAGACATTTTTTTACCTCATCTTATCATTTTGTCAAAGTAGCACAAAAGTAAATTTCCTTTCAAACCTTTTTCTCTTCTCAATCTATATATCTAGTAAACTAAGACACAATAATTGGGGCCATAGGCAATAAAATTCTTTTTTTTTTGAGAAGAAAAGATCTAGAAATACAATAATGATGGTTCATCTAGGTCGTGACAACCATGCGAAAGAGGCAAAACTGCATTCTACACTACTCAAGAACATAATAGTTAAGTAGCACTCACCATAAGTCTGTAACGAGGTTCAAAAATGTTAAGTGCAAGCTTCTCGCATGGTAGAATAACGTCCATGACAAAAAGAGGCAGCAAGTCAACACCAAGGTTTATCAGACTGTCATTCTCAGCCTTCCTTTCAGCATATTCCTCAGGAAAATTCTTTTCTATTATGTTATTCAATGTTACACTGAAAAAGTTCAAAATTAGAATGAGGCAGTAGTCACACAAGACAAAATATAGATAAGGCAATCTTAGCCACATGAGACAAAATGAGTTCAATTAACTCATTAATGTTAGTGAGAACAGTCATCAAGGAGTGTGAAGGTACAGACACGATATTTTATTCCTTTTGCAAGAAGACTTTTGGTCCAGACAATCAATCTCTTTTATAGCATTAAAAGAGAGAAAGCAACAAAGCATGTGACTGAATGACAAATACCAGTAGGATCAATTACTATCCTTAAAAGAAAAAGAAAAATAGAAAAGCTGTAGTCTCAGCAGTAAAGTGAAACAAGTACAATGGGAGGATGTACCATAAGCAACTAACCTGATTGCACATGTTCTTGGACTAATGAAAAGAACTGTTCGGCACAATGGGCATCTGTTATCTAGAAAAAATTTCATCAAAAGGGTAAAACAAGAGTAAGGAGATGAGAATACGATGGTCGTAATTCAATATATAAAAAGAAGCCAAGGTAGATAGGCAGGCAAATCTAAAATTTACATCGGTCCATTGATTGGAAGAGGCATGCACGGCAAAAAGAATGTCCGCAAGGAGTTGTTACAGGTTCATATAATAGCTTTAAGCACAAAGTACAGTCAAAATCATCACTGCGTTGTGGTCTCCCGTGGATTCTCGTTCCAAGTGTAGCTTTGATCCATTTCTCCAAATTTAGAAGGGGATTGCTACATCGCAGAAGAAAAAGCGGTTAAGAACTCACCAAATAATCAAACTTTATCAAAATGCTTCTGGGAAACAGAAACTAACATGAGAAAGCATGCTGTAGTTATGCTTATTACCATACCTTAAAGGATTCACTTGAAGGCCTGAACGGATTACATCTTGGGCTAGCTCATTTTTTTCTAACTGGCAATTCAAGAAATTTGAGATGAGTGTCAAAAATAGTCAGCCAACCAAATATTTAACAAGAGATTGGAGTATGTCAATCTCCTTCACTATATTCAAACAGTTACAACAAACAAGAAATAAACATTTGATGAGATAACAATTGAAGCATCTGCCGCTCTCATGATAGAACAACGAATAGTATGTGGTCTTAACACACTAGGGCAAACCCAAATTAGTTATTTCCCCCACCTCAAAAGTATAAAGAGTTTAGGGAACAACAAAATTAGGAAATAGAAAATTAGGCTATGTTCCAAAGTCCACCCATGTTGAAACCATGTGCTTTCAAGTTAATGATGCATGACATATAATGTCCTTACCAAAATGAGTGAGTTTGCCTTCAGAATATACGAGTTTACTGAATTGTTCTGCAGATGCATCACCTTCTCAGCATCCTTTAACGCAAGCTGACATTGAAGTAAAACAATTAAAATTTGCTGCAAAACCTCGTACTGAGAAGGTTGAAATCATAAACTATAGCAAAAATCAGACATACCCCAGCAAGTGTTGTAGGGTCCAACCCACTCAATGGCCTGTATTCTGAATCTGATGCAGTTCTACTTTTCAGAAATTGGCTAAACCTGGACGAAATTCAGTTATAAAAAAACTAAGTTCAGCTATTTGGGAACTGGCAAGCAGTCAAATAGAGAACACAGAATACAGATGGCAATGTCAACAGAGACAAATCAAAATGGAAGTTATATGCATCAGAAGTACCAAGCATAAAATAAACTTTACCTGAGGTATGAAGCACATCTGTTGCTTAGAATGATAGGATCATTTGGCCTAGTGGTGTTAGCTCTTGTGTAACAATTGATAGCCTGAACAAGGAAATAAACTTATTGAGAACACAAGAAAGAAACGCAATTATGCAAGAACACAAGCCCTTTTTATCATGATCCAATAACACATTATAGCCTGAAAATCATTCTTGGGAAGGAGCTAGTTTTTGAGGTAAAAATTAAAGAAAGATGTTGATCAATAGACTAGGAACTGGTATGTTGTCAAAACAACATCAAGAACATTACTTCAAACCAGAGCCCCTCAACTACCTTGAATTACCTGTGACATGTAGTTATAGAAGGATATTGGACCACATGCACTAAATTCAGATCCCTAAGTCTCAAGATTTTCTCCATATCTTTAGAATATCAAACTGCCCGAGAAACTTCACCTCCTCAAGAAACACAGCAAAAAAAAAAGAAAAAAAAAAAGAGCTAGTCCATTCTTCACAAACCGTGAGAAAGAGAGTTCATAAACACTTCGGCTTACATCTTATGCATCTTTCAAATGCCTAACATAAAAGTTTTGATTGCTAACAAAATAAATATCTTGAGTTACAGAATACAGAAAGGTACCATACCTCATAAAAAGAAGATGAAAAATGAAAGGACAAGGGTGTGTTTTGCTATGGAGAAAAATATTTTCCATGATGAACCATTTTCTAGTATTCAGTTACCCAACAATATTTTCACGAAATCATGGACGGAGGTCAGTTTCCTTTCCAAGTATCTCTCACTCATACTCCATATTACTTGCTTCAACCAACACGTAAACACTGTTTCGATCCTTTATGTTAAAAATATCACCAAAATACCGCCTTGTATGATTAACATATGCCACAACTTATACCCAACCAAATGATAGAAATGGTTCATAAGATGATTTTCCAAGGTGAATACATTTTTCAGGGTAAACATGTTCCTCCATATCAAACCGCCCTGGGGGGGGGGGGGGGGGCGGTTATGGTACGAAAAGCAGAAAACTCCCTCCATCAATGAGAAGATACAGGCAAGAGTCATGCACTACTAGCATAGGCAAGATTACTAGAGATGAATGGTTTGTGTGATCAATCAATTCCATTTAAAGTTACGCCCCGGAAACAAGTCATGTTATTCGGATTCACCAATTGCAATATTTTGGAAAGGCGATCAAATCAAAGGCAGTTAAATTGCACAACTCTTTCTTTTTTTATTTCTTTGGTTCTAAAATCTTCAGTTCTCAATTCTTTAACGGACAGCTACATTGACTAAAGAAAATATATTTATGAAGAAAATGAAAATTTACCTCGTCCCATCTATTCTCACGGTATGCTTTGTTGCCCGTTTGCACAATATCGTATAGATGACTATACCTATCCCACGACATAGATGGCTCTCCTTCATTCGCCTACATTCCAGAACAAGTAAGTATCAGAATCTAAGTGACTCAACCAAATAGACCAAAAAGAAATAAAGCCCAAGAACGATGGACTTGTAATTTGGATTGAGAGATACTGACCCATGGATAATCTTGAACATCATCAAGCCCCTCTAAACAAAACCCAGAAGAAGAAGAAGAAGAAACAGAAACAGAAGCAGAAGCAGAAGCGTCGCCGGACATTGTAAGCGAGAAAAAATAAGAGAGGTGTAAAAGAAGAAGTAGTAGTACTGAACTGAAGAAAGTTATTTGCAGGGTATAAAGGCGAGTTGTAGTAGTTGTATCGTGTTCTCCCAAGAATCCTTCATTACATACATGGACTGTATTCGTTTACGTGGTCCTTCACTCTCTCTTTCCTCTTCTTGTTCTTCTATCTCTCTCTCTCTCTAGAAACGAACGAAGCTTTTTCAATCGTATACGAGATTTGGCGTTATTCACAGAGCTTTCGTTCTCAAGAATAAAGGACCCCAATTTTTTCATTTGGGGAAAAAAGGATTCAGGGGTAAAGTCTTCCATTCATATTTATAGGCCACAAATTGCACAAAACCCGCACCTGCCAGCCGTGTAATAAGTGGCCGTTTGGACATAAGAATCGTAAAATGGCAACAAAAAAAAAAGTGAAAAGAATATTCAAGTGAAAATGGTATTTGAAAATTAGAGAGTTGTTTGAACATCAATATTATTTTGGGTTTTTTTGGCGTTTTGTGAGTGATTTGTGTGAAATTTTGGAAAATAATTTTTCAAGTTTTTAAAATTTTCGAAATTTTCAAAACTCATTTTCAATTGAAAACTGAATATTTAATGACCAAAACACTTATTTCAAAAAAAAATCGAAACAAATGTAAATTTTCTTTATGTCCAAACGGACTCTAAAAGACAATGAAACTACTCTTCCCTTCAAAATAAATGATTTTTTCCACAATAAAACATTACTTTCTCCATCTTGATTATGTTTTTTTTTTAATTGTTTCCAAAAGGATAATATATTTTTATATATTTAAAAATACTTTTTTTTTATTATAGTAAGAAAAATTATAGGCACACAAATTTAATGGCGTGTTGACAATTGCAAATTCTTAAAAAAAAATACTTTCTTAAATCGTCTCGAGTCAACCTACCTTACATGAATTGAAATGGAAAGAGTAAAATAGTGTAATTTTCATTTTAAGCTTAAATATTATAAACTACGTTTATATTTTTATATGTATATGTCACGATTCAAATTCTCAACCTTAGGGATCGTGATGGCGCTTAACACCACACTTGTTAGGCAAGCCAATGTTAGAGTTCGATTAACTATTTACCTTTAATTATCCATTTAAACATAAAAATAATTATAAAATAAACTTAAGCCACTTACTTTCAATGAATAATTCCAAACATAAAATAATAAACACTTAAATAAATCGAGCCACGAACTAATTATATAAGAAACTCTAGAACTACCACAGGGTCTTGTGTCACAATTCACGAACTACTAAATAATACTATAAATAATGGGCTGAAAGAAATAGTGTAATTGTTCTAAATATAATAAAACAGTTTTATAAGAATAGGAGAAGACTCTCGGGATCTGGGAACGCCGGCAGATATACCTCGTGTCTCCGAATAAATGAATAGTCGCCCTAAATATCTCTATTGATGGTCGATACCTGGATCTGCACAAAAGAATGCAGAGTGTAGTATCGGTACAACCGACCTCATGTACCGAGTAAGTGCCGAGCCTAACCTCGACGAAGTAGACGAGGCTACGGCGGGGCATTAACAACATATAACACATGACAATAATATATACAATAATGCAACAAAACAATTCTACACGAACAAGAAAAATATAACTGAGACAATAAATATAAAGCAAGAAGTAAATCTAAACAAATAATTAAGTACTGCAACAACAATGAAATAACTCAGTCGTCTTTCCAGGCCTCGACTATAACGAATTATCAAATAAGTTTTCAAATTTTCAAACTTTAACTTTAAATAAAAGTAGTGCCAAAATAGAAAAAATAGTATTATAAAATAATAAGTTTTCAAATCTTTATTTTTCTTTGAAAATCAATATAAAAAAATATAAATGTCCTCCCTTATCTTTTCTTGTTGCGACGTGCAACCCGCTCCCACTTGTCCACCCTTATTGCTCCTCCCTAAATATATCACCCTTATTACTCCTGTTGCGGCGTGCAACCCGATCCCACTTGTCCACCCTTATTGCTCCTCCCTAAATATATCACCCTTATTACTCCTGTTGCGGCGTGCAACCCGATCCCACTTGTCCACCCTTATTACTCCTTGTTGCGGCGTGCAACCCGCTCCCACCAGACATATCATGTCAATTTATTCATGAATTTCACAATTCAAGCCAAGCCTTTCACAATACTTTTATTTCCACAATTTCAAACAGAAAACAATATAACTCGTAAGCTTCAACCAATACCATTTCACAATAAAACCAACCAGAATATATATAAACATCGTAACACTGTCAACCCAGCTCTGTCTTTATGTACCATGATAAAATCAAGAAAACAACCAACACTTTTAATACACTTGCCACAACAATTGGCAACAATCAATTGAAACCAAACAACCACGTAAACCTCAACAATCATAAAACAGTTAAACTGCAGTTCTCATAACTTCCTCAATATTATCAAAAATGAAACCAACAGGAACATATATATATATCATAAAAACAATGTCAAACTTCTCAACCGTTTTGTACCACAAGGGAACCAAATAAATAACCAATACTCTATCCAAAAATAATCACAGTAATATTTAACAATAAAATAACAAAGTCAACTAGTCATAGAAACAATAATGAACAAAGAACAATTAAGGCAAGCATCAATTAAGTTGGGAACGGAAAAGAGATCATGATTATCAGGCAAATTGGGTGGTGCATAGATACTCGTCACCTCACCTATACACCACTCCCATGCATCTCACATAGCAAACAAGTGGGGATTCCTATTCCCTCAAGTCAAAGTTAGACCAAACGCTTACCTCAATTTCGCAGACCACTCACTGCTCAATTACAGTTCTTCCTTTAGAATCTTGCTCTAACTTGCTCGAATCTAATCATAATTAACCCAATATCATTAATTAAGGCTAAAGGAACTAACTTTATTGAAAATTATAATTTTTCCTAAGTTTTCTAAAAAAAAAGTGAAAACCCGACCCCGGGCCCGCTTGGTCTAAACTCGGGGTTCGAACCAAATTACATTTACCCATTCACCCACGAACTCAAATATACCATTAGTTTCGAAATCCGACCTTAATTCGAGGTAAAGATTCGATTTTTACAAAATTCCCTAATTCTACCCAAACCCTCAATTTCTACCATGAAAATTCTTAGTTTTTGATTTAAAAGTGATGAAAAACAATGAGTAATTGAAAGAGTAAAGTTTAGAATTAATTACCTATGACTTGGGGATGATAATTGGTGAAGAAAATCGTCCCTAGGTCTGTAAACTTCGAAAATAAGGTGAATAAGAAGGTCTGGCCGTTTTTAATATATTTTTCTGCCACCTATTTTGCCTCGTTTCTCATGTCAAACGATTCCGAAACTCGATTTTTATGTGTCCAATGGATTCCTTGTGAAATTTTAGTCAATTTAGGCTTTTGAATCACTCAATTTGACCTTATAATGAAGGAGATATGTAGGTTTTAATATTTGCAAATAGTGCAGACTTTTAATACGCCGTCAGGACTAATTTCGTAATTAACTTGAATAATCTTGCAACCTTAGTAAAATGACCATAAAATCCTCATACGATGTCCAAATTCGATGATTCTTTTTGTTACGGGTCCGTAGTTACGATGCGGATCTATTTCTTCATTCAAAACAGAAATCGGAGTTCATTTGTTCAATATGATATCATCTATGCTTGAAGAAACGACGTCGAAGTATAAGAATGAACGAGCGCAACACAACCCAAACCTATTTGAAACTCACCCGAGCCCTTGGGGCTCTAAACCAAATATGCACGCAAGTCTAAAAGCATCATACGGACTTGTTCGTGCGATCAAATCATAAAAATAACATGTAAAACTACTTTTTCAACCGGATGTCCAAATCACGTCAAACGAACTCCGTTTTCCACCAAAATTCACAGGCAAGGCCTAAATATCATAACAAATCTTTACCTAGCTCAGAAACTAAAATACGGGTACGATACCAATGATTTCAAACATTAATTCTTTTCTTTATTTCAAAAATATTTGAGCAAAACAATTTCTTTCAAAAATTAATTTCTAAGGCTTGGGACCCAGGAATTCATTTCCGGACATACGCCCGAGTCTCATATTTTATTGCGGACCTCCCGGGATCGTCGGAACACAAATCCGGGTACGTCTACTCAAAATGTTGACCAAAGTCAACTATAATCAAATTTTAAATCTAGAAATTACTATTTCTCATATTTTAACATAAAAGCTTTCCGGTTTCACGCCCGGGCTGCGCATGCAAATCGAGGTATTTAAAATTAGTATTTGTATGACTAATAAGCCTAGAATTGGTCTAAATTCTTAAAATGACCATTTGGGTTATCACAATCTCCACCTCTAAAACAAATGTTCGTCCTCGAATGGACATAGAAGATTACCTGAATTAGCGAACAAGTGTGGATATTTACACCGCATGTCCGACTCGGACTCCCAAGTAGTTGCCTCAACGGACTGGCCTCTCCATTGCACTCGAACTGAAGGATAACTCTCAGACCTCAACTGACGAACATGCGGTCTAAAATAGCCAATGTCTCCTCCTCATAAGTCAAATATTTGTCCAATTTGACAGAACTGAAATCCAACATTTGGGACGGGTCACCATGAAGGCGAACAATCTCTCGAATATATAACTCAGCCAACCGCTCTGAAGTATAAGTACTCGCCACAGGAATGAAGTGTGTTGATTTAGTCAGCTTATCCACAATAACCCAAACTGCGTCAAATTTCCTCTGAGTCCGTGGGAGCCCAACAACGAAGTCCATAGTGATACGCTCTCATTTCCACTCAGGAATCTCTATCTGCTGTAGCAAACCACCAGGCCTATGATGTTCATACTTTACCTGTTGACAATTTGAGCAACGAGCCACATACGCCACAATGTCCTTTTTCATCCTTCTCCACCAATAATGTTGCCTCAAATCTTGGTACATTTTAGTTGCCCCTGGGTGAATGGAATACTTAGAAGTGTGAGCCTCCTAAAGGATCAACTCACGAAGGCCATCAACATTTGGCACACATAACCAACCATGTATCCTCAAAACACCATCATCTCCAACTATAACTTGCTTGGCATCACCGTGCCGAACTGTGTCACTAAGAACAGCCAAATGTGGGTCACCATCATGCCGCTTCCGGATATGCTCGATTAGATAAGACCGACTGTACGAGCTAGAACACTGTTGGGGGAAATATCCAACCCCACGAACTGATTAGCCAACGTCTGAATGTTTGAAGCTAATGGCCTCTCACCAACTGGAATATACACAAGGCTTCCCATACTCACCGCCTCTAGTTTCTTAATAGTTGTTCATGCCAATTACGGAATTACAACAGCTTCACGTTAACAATAATCCCCTTTCAACCTTCACAATACTGATGACGAGGTGAGATTCATGAAGACCTCATAATTATATACCCGACTTAAAGTGTCTCATTTAATGCCACATGGGCGGCACATACCTCGCAGGTCAAAGCTCAATAATTCTGACACGGATTTGGCAAATTATACACAGTTAATTAATTAGTTTATTTCTTTCTTTATTTATTTATTTATTATTAATATTACTTTTATTATCATTATTTATTCATTTATTATTATGATCATTATTATTTTATACATAAATTGAATAAGCCTAAAAGGCATGACTCCCTACCAGTACTATAGTAAAGTTTTAATTCACAAGGGAGACTTTAAACACAAGAATTTCCATCACAAGGATCTCGTCCCTACATAACTTCCACCGCGGCTCGTAGCCCGATTTAAACATACCAAATCACATCAAAATGTGAGGATCTCGCCCTCAGTTTTGAATCACAAGTAATATGCACACCACCAATTGAAACATTCCATTTTTTTCTTTCAAATATTTTCCGTTAAACAAAATCGCAACACGTAATGATAGACATAGCTATCTCTATAGAATTTCTCAGTACTAGTGTTCTCACAAGTAGATTTTTGAGTTACAAAGCTCACCCGAGAGTAGAGCATATTAGAAGAACTTTATTAGTTACGCATAACAGTATTAAGTTCAGGAAATCATCACTTTATAATAATTAGAGATTGTTCTTGTAATGACACCATTTAATGTAACGACCTCAGCAATACCATAGAAAATATACCAGCATGTTGTGTCTTCACCTTTAGGAGTCTAACCTCCACCTTCGATATGTAAGTTGAGTTGTAACTGCAATGGGGCACGTTGCCTGAGTGTTCTGGTGAAATATGACTCTCCCAAGTCCAGGACAATTTCTATCACTAGCCGAAATGAAGTATCAACCTGCCCTGAGTCGTCCAAAATTTTACAATAATATTTTAGTCCTTTAATGAATCTGGGGACTCGCCCTCTGGCTATATGAACCAACTTAGGAGTATGACGGGATAACTTATCAAACCTGATGTCATATTATGACACCGTCATATGACCTGACGCAATCGTTCAAACCTTATGTGCCACGCAAACTGGAAAGTTCGAGAAACAAACTCTTTCAAAAGCATTTATGAGAACTGAGTCAAGTAATTGATGTTGCATTAGCTGGTCACCCTCTTCGTAGGCTTGTCACAAACACCGACGGCCAATTTCTTCTTTTACTATGCTAACTCAACACTGCTGAGCTACCCCTTCTATTCATATACTTTTCATTATTCTTTTGGGTAACTCTCGTCTCTATTGACACACAATGATCACAAAAGTAAAGCTCTACACTTATAATTCTTGGCACGAACCATATAGTCTAGAAGCTCGTCAACCACTGTACTCCCTCTGGAGCACCCCAAAATATGCAACCGTGACTTCCACATTGAGTAGACCTTCTGTAGATTTAAAGTTGTTGGAATAACTCATTTGGTACTGAGGTATAGGGTTATTAAGGAGACTGACATACCGCAATTCCCAACTTTATCTCTTGCAAAATCTCATGCCTTATACATTCCAGGCCAACATCGATATAACACATGACTCCCGCAATTTATCCCTTGACAGTGGACTTCCCCACTTGGCACGAAGTCGTAGGTCACAATGCCTGATAATTCACAGTGTTAAACTTCACAGCTCATATAAATCAACCATGTTGCTTTCAACTATTCTCTTGTTATGCAATACTGAAGTAGCTATAATTCCTTCTGGGACATGGGCTAGTCCAACATGTACCGACTAATCTAGAACCTCCGCGTCTAGATCCATTTGAGATTGTACAATAGGTGTTGATGTTCGAGCTTTAGTCGGAGCTCTGCTTCTGTCTCTTCCCCTAATCGTAGTTGTCATTGGTGTTTCATCTCTTGTCCGGGTGTAAGCGCTTTGCGTGTTGTCGAGATTTGTGAGAGGACAAGAATAGACGAGTTCAATCGTCAATGATAGAATAAATTCGCACGATAGAGTAGAATATAAGTGAAATTGTTCCTAACTTCATAGCCTCTGAGAGATAAGTACAGACGTCTCCGTACCGATCCTTCAGACTCTATTAAGCTTGTTCGTGAATTGTGAGACCTAAGCAACCTAGTGCTCTGATACCAACTTGTCACGAACCAAATTCCTAACCTTAGGGATCGTGATGACGCCTAACACCACACTAACCAGGCAAGCCAATGTTAGAGTTCGATTAACTATTTACCTTTGATTATCCATTTAAACATAATAAACAATTATAAAATAAACTTAAGCTACTGACTTTCAATGAATAAATCTAAACATAAAATAATAAACACTTAATAAACCGAGCCACGAACTAATTATATAAGTAACTCTAGAACTACCACAGGGCCTGATGTCACAATTCACGAACTATTAAAGAATACTACAAATAATAGGCTGAAAGAAATAGTGTAACTGTTCTGAATATAATAAAACAGTTTATAAGAATAGGAGAAGACTCTCGGGATCTGCGAACGCCGGCAGATATACCTCGTGTCTCCGAATAGATGAATAGCCGCTCTAAATATCTCTATTGTTGGTCGATACCTGGATCTGCACAAAAGAGTGAAGAGTGTAATATCGGTACAACATACCCCATGTACTAAGTAATTATCGAGCCTAACCTCGACGAAGTAGTGACGAGGCTACGGCTGGGCATTAACAACTTATAGCCTGTGACAATAATATATACAATTACGCAACAAAACAATTCTACACGAACAAGAAAAATATAACTGAAACAATAAATATAAAGCAAGAAGGAAATCTAAGCAAATAATTAAGTACTGCAACAACAATGAAATAACTCAGCCGCCTTTTCCACGCCTCAGCTATAACGAATTCTCAAATAAGTTTTCAAATTTTCAAACTTTAACTTTAAATAAAAGTAGTGCCAAAATATGAAAAATAGTATTATAAAATAGTAAGTTTTCAAATCTTTGTTTTTCTTTGAAAATCAGTAAAAAATAAATATAAATGTCCTCCCTTATCTCTCCTTGTTGCGGCGTGCAACCCGCTCCCACCTGTCCACCCTTATTGCTCCTCCCTAAATATATCACCCTTATTACTCCTGTTGCGGCGTGCAACCCGATCCCACCTGTCCACCCTTATTACTTCTTGTTGCGGCGTGCAACCCGCTCCCACCAGACATATCATATCAATTTATTCATTAATTTCACAAATCAAGCCAAGCCTTTCACAATACTTTTATTTCCACAATTTCAAACAGAAAACAGTATAGCTCGTAAGCTTCAACCAATATCATTTCACAATAAAAACCAACCAGAATATATGTAAACACCGTAACACTGTCAACCCAGCTCAGGCTTTATGTACCATGATAAAATCAAGAGAATAGCCAACACTTTTAATACACTTGCCACAACAATTGGCAACAATCAATTGAAACCAAACAACCACGTAAACCTCAACAATCATAAAACAATTAAATTGCAATTCTCATAACTTCCTCAATATTATCAAAAATGAAACCAACAGGAACATATATATATATATATATTGTAAAAACAATGCTAAACTTCTCAACCGTTTTGTACCACAATGGAACCAAATAAACAACCAATACTCTATCCAAATAACCACAGTAATACTTAACAAAAAAATAACAAAGCCAACTAGTCATAGAAACAATAATGAACAAAGAACAATTAAGGCAAGCATCAATTAAGTTGGGAACGAAAAATGGATTTATCATGCAAATTGGGTGGTGCATAGATACTCATTACCTCACCTATAAACCACGCCCATGCATTTCACATAGCAAACAAGTGGAGATTCGTATTCCCTCAAGTCAAAGTTAGACCAAACGCTTACCTCAATTTCGCAGGCCACTCACTGCTCAATTACAGCTTTTCCTTTAGAATCTTGCTCTAACTTGCTCGAATCTAATCATAATTAACCCAATATCATTAATTAAGGCTAAAGGAACTAACTTTATTGAAAATTATAATTTTTCCTAAGTTTTCTAAAAAAAAGTGAAAACCCGACCCCGGGCCCGCTTGGTCTAAACTCGGGGTTCGAACCAAATTACATTTACCCATTCACCCACGAACTCAAATATACCATTAGTTTCGAAATCTGACCTTAATTCGAGGTAAAGATTCGATTTTTACAAAATTCCCTAATTCTACCCAAACCCTCAATTTCTACCATGAAAATTCTTAGTTTTTGATTTAAAAGTGATGAAAAACAATGAGTAATTGAAAGAGTAAAGTTTAGAATTGATTAGCTATGACTTGGGGATGATAATTGGTGAAGAAAATCGTCCCTAGGGCTGTAAACTTCGAAAATAAGGTGAAGAAGAAGGTCCGCCCGCTTTTAATATATTTTTCTACCACCTATTTTGCCTCGTTTCTCATGCCAAACGATTCCGAAACTCGAATTTTATGTGTCCAATGGATTCCTTGTGAAATTTTAGTCAATTTAGGCTTTTGAATCACTCAATTTGACCTTATAATGAAGGAGATATGTAGGTTTTAATATTTGCAAATAGTGCAGACTTTTAATACGCCGTCAGGACTAATTTCGTAATTAACTTGAATAATCTTGCAACCTTAGTAAAATGACCATAAAATTCTCATACGATGTCCAAATTCGATGATTATTTTTGCTACAGGTCCGTAGTTACGATGCGGATCTACTACTTTATTCAAAACAGAAATCGGAGTTCATTTGTTCAATATGATATCATTTATGCTTGAAGAAACGACGTCGAAGCATAAGAATGAACGAGCGCAACACAACCCAAACCTATTTGAAACTCACCCGAGCCCTCGGGGCTCTAAACCAAATATGTACGCAAGTTTAAAAGCATCATACGGACTTGTTCGTGCGATCAAATCATGAAAATAACATGTAAAACTATGAATTAAATCTCAAAACTTATTATTTTCCTCAAGAACACTTATAGTTCATAACTTTTCAACCGAATGTCCGAATCACGTCGAACGAACTCCGTTTTTTACCAAATTTCACAGGCAAGGTCTAAATATCATAAAAAATCTTTACCGGACTCTGAAACCAAAATACGGGCCCGATACCAATGATTTCAAACATTAATTTTTTTTCTTTATTTCAAAAATATTTCAGCAAAATAATTTCTTTCAAAAATTGATTTCTAAGGCTTGGGACCTCGGAATTCATTTTCGAGCATACGCCTGAGTCCCATATTTTATTGCGGATCTCCCGGGATCGTCGGAACACAAATCCGGGTTCGTTTACTCAAAATATTGACCAAAGTCAACTATAATCAAATTTTAACTATAGAAATTACTATTTCTCATATTTTAACATAAAAGCTTCCCGATTTCACGCCCAGACTGCGCACGCAAATCGAAGTATTTTAAAATTAATCTTTTTATGGCTTATAAACCTAGAATTGGGTCTAAATTCTTAAAATGACCCTTTTGGTCATCACAATATAAAATAATAATCGTAAAATTTATCTACTTACTGGAATTGTAATACACTGTAAAATATGTTAGAGAGATAAATCATCAGTAGGTGATTGATATATGACAAGCGCATGATGTAAATATTAGAGAATTAATTCATGTTTGGGTTGTTTGCTTTTTGTTGTTTCTCTTGGAAGCATCAACCAAACATGCCATCGGAAATAACCAATTGAAGTGGCCAATTGAAATTGCCAAGTAATGTAGGAATCAAAAGTATTTCGATAAATATAGCAGCATGGCGATAAGTGAGTTGGAAAATGCTACTACTTGTATATTTCCTTTACCTTTTGATTGCGATAAAGAATATCATTTCTGGTTGTTTTATAATTAGGAATCATCTGTTTAAGTTTAGAAAAGATACATATTAATCGTACTGTATTAAAACTTTTAAAATGAACATAAAAAAGTTTTATAGACAAATAAATTAATTGTACTAAATTTTTTGTTGAATAAAAAAAATTAGTATGGATATTTACTTTTTCTTTTTCACCGCTTCTTGAGCCGAGTGTCGAAAATGACATTTATACATTTACAAGATAGAGCTTAGGTTCTTCCTCATATCTCACTCGTAAAATTCTTTATTTTTAATAATTTATACATATTTCAATAGATTTCTTAAAACAATTATATGGTTTATACAAAAACTACCGGGTTCGGCCGAACTCGTAGCCAAAAGGCTAGCTCTGCCTATGGCCTTGTATAGTTAGAATTTAAAAATAGTTCAACTCGCCTAAAATCATTTTGTTTTTTCTTTTTATTTATTTATTTATTTATTAACATCTAATTACCAACCAAACTAACAAGGTTGTATTAGAAAAACAAACATAAACACACTAAATCTAAGTTGTCTTACGGATCGATTTGGCATTCCTAAGATAGTTTAAATTGCCCAAAGTTTTAAGGAGTTTTTTTCTTCTTATACCATATATGAAATCTTAATACCAAATATGTGCATAGTATTTAAATTATTCGCCTAGTCCACATTTTTTCTACAATTTATATACAAATCGTTATTTAGTATTTAATAGGGCAGATTCTTCCCATAATGTCGCGCTAAAAATGTGGAAGAAAATCTTGTGATTAATTTATCGACATTAAACTCAAATTTGAAACGGAAAAGGCGTATCTCATATGCGAAATTTTCTCTAAAACTACAATGCAAATAATAATATATAAAAAATTACGAACAGCTTCAACAAACAAATCTTCAAGATATTCTGTTCTACATCCTTTTTTCTCTCAATCTAGAAATCCAAAAAAAACAAATTTTTTTAGAATAATACATCATCAACAACACGCAATCATGTCCAAAATCCCAATCATGCTACAATTGAATGGGAATTGGGATAACTATGGCAGATTTAGAGCTTTTCAAGTTGATGGCATTGTGGTAGATGAGAATGCAAGCTACAATATGCTGATTTCTGCAATTGCAGAGCAATTATTGTTTGATACTTCGGAGAACATTGTAGAAATCAAATACATGGTGAACGACAATTGTCCTACAATGGAGATTAGGAATGATATGGAGGTTCGTATTATATGGAGACCAAAAAGGAGAATAAAAACTTAGGTTCATATCCGTTATGCATAAGTGTACGAGATTTCAATATGGAATTGGCTATCACCATCGATATCACAAGTGCAGGTTTGTTTTGTTTAAAATTGCATAGAATTAGGGGTTTACTGTATTATTTATAAAATTACCACATTTTGACTACAATTAAACTACAAACTAGTTTAAAGGAAGTATAAAGCAATTTTTTTTTTCAAGATTATCTACAAACTTACTACATTATACTACAAAATAAACGAAAATATATGTGTAAGAAATTGTTGACTTAAAAATTTTGTCTTCAAAATAAACTACAATCTATGTTTAGAACAAAAGCTATTCAAATAAAGTACAAACCAGATTAATTATGTATGAAGCAGTATTGATTTAACAGGTATCTACAAATTGCTACAATTATACTACAATCTAACTACAATGTATTTGGGGGGAAATGACGACTACATAATTGTCACTATATCTACAAATTATCTACAATGATTCTACAAAATTATAATGACACTATTTATCTTTATTTTCATGTAGGTTCTTCTGGATCACTAAAGTTACTTGATATGCCATCCTCTCCCGCTATAGAAGAATATCAAAGTGAAATAATAAGAGAAGGTACGCAAAGTGATATTGAAGAAGGACAAGTGTATCAAGACAAGCAAATTGTAGCTGCTGCATTGAAGAACTATTATGTGATGCACAAGTTCCAGCTCAGAGTTAAAAGATCTAGCCATAGAAGGATTGAGATATTTGTGTTGAAAAGATCATTAAAAGCGGTATTGTACTTGAGATATGTGTTTTCTACATATTGTAGATGAATTGTAGTGAATTTGTAGTCAAATTGTAGATTGTATTTTATTNTTTTTTGTAGCTACTGGCTTGTATGCGTTGGTGAAAACTGTAAATGGCACTTCAAGGCAACGTCAATTAATGATTCCGCAATATTCAAGATAAGGAGTTTCAATCGACAACACACATACTCCCTAATGGACGATACATTCATACAACGCAAACGTACTGCAGCTGTAGTTGGTAGCAAGGTGATTCCAAAGTATTGTGATCCTAACACTGTTTACACACCAAAGGACATACAAACTGACATGTTATCCGAACACGGAGTGAACCTAAGCTACATGCAAGCATGGAGAGCAAATGAAAAGGCTTTACAGTTTTTGAGAGGGCATCCTGCCGACTCATACAACAAATTACCAAAATATTTTTATATTCTTGAGGAGATTTATCATGGTTCAGTTGTTAAATTGAAGAAGACAGCAGATGAATGCTTCTTATATGCATTTGTTGCTCTTTGTACATCAATTAGTGGTTGGCAACATTGTAGGCCAGTAGTAGTGGTTGATGGGACATTCTTAAAGTCAGCCTACAAGGGGATTATGCTGACAACAAGCATCATAGATGCAGCAGGTAAAAAGTGTAAAACTTTTGTAGTTATTTTGTAGATAGTCTATAAAATGTAGATACATTGTAGAAATATTGTATTAATTTGGTAGGTAGTATATAAAATGTAGATAAATTATCGATATTTTGTAGATTTATTGCAGTTGTTATGTATTTATATTTTTATGTAC
>ML291171.1:144950-180773 GCA_005239495.1 Nicotiana undulata | reverse complement strand
AACATGCAAACGAAACCTTTCACTAGCCTTATTCCAAGCCCTAAAACCACTTTTTATAAAAAATTCACCCGCATTTCCATGAACGAATTCATTTTTGAACAAATAACAACATAGACAATATGCGGCATCTTTTTTCACGCTATACTCCAACCATCTCGAAAATGAACTTTTGAACCAACTTGATTTAAATTGGCGCATTCTCCCTCCTATTGTAGTTTTAGGAAATTGATGATTGGTAGGTTGACAAGGCCCATTTCGAATGTAATATCTCCTCACCTCATCTCGTAATCGAGGACTATAATTAGCAATGGGTATTCTTTCTCCTGGGTCGGTGCTAAAAGATTTTGAGTCGAGCTCATCGATAAGATGTGAAAGATTGACATTCGCACGAAATTCTGGAGCTATCGCCTGATTCAACGATGGCACACTAGAACTAGAACTTGGTTGAGAATAATTCATCTTTACGACAAATTTATCCATCTCAATCTTTCCTACAAAACAAATGTTCAATCCAACTTATAATTAATTCAAGGATGACATTTTTGGTATAAATTTGAATTAAGACTGAAAATTTAAACTTCCAATAAACGCCATCAAAGGAATCAACATCAAGCGCAAAATAATTAATGAAAATAAAAATCTAAAAACAAAATGGAACAAAGAAACCCAACATAGAAACTATAAACTATATGCACAATAAAAATAAACTATATAAACTATATGAACAAAATAAAAATCTGACAGCAAGTGAACAATATGCACATAATAACACAATAAACTATAAATTAAAGATTGGAACAGAGAAACCCAACATAAATAAAAAGTTTACAAAAAAAAAAAAAACAAGAGAATAAAAGAGATTTACGGTCAAATTACTAAGCAGTGGTGCAACAACAAGGTGAGATGCAATGGAAAGGTGGACTCCAAATGGTGGTGGCCAACCGCCGGTGAGGTGAGCGATGGAAAAAATTTAAGAAACCCCAAGTTTGGGGCAGCAGCAGCAGCAGCGTAGAAGAGAAGGCAGAAAGGTTTTGGCTTGTTGGGTGGGAAAAGTTTTTGGGAAAATAAGGGATTTTTTATATTTTAGTGGATAAAGAAAGCACATAGAAAAGTCAAACAATATTAAATAAGTCAAAAAGTATTATAAAAAAAAAATAAAACAAAGAATAATATAAAGCAAACAAGTACACTGTGGTACACCTAACATTAATTGTCTACTAGTACTAGTAAAAGTTCCAAAAATATATGTGTTGTACTGGTCTCGATCCTGAGCCACTGGGGAGATATTTTCGGCCCTTTACCACTGGCACCCAGTGGCTGTTTTGTTCATTGGGGTGCCATTTTATTATATGTACATATTCCTTCTACATATATAGATATATACACAGAGTTTCGACCGAGGTCTGCGGGTGGCGGAGCACCCCCACGGCTCTACGTAGATCCGCCCCTGGTGTATGGGCATGTGAGTTTTTTAGGGAGAGCATGTCAGTTTGTTGCAAAAGATAATGAAGAATCTTGCCGGAAATGACTCATTAGTAAAGTGTTGAAAAATTCCAAGTATGGTAAAAACTTAGGTGCTCACAGCTGCTCCTCTTTGCTCGGAAATATGAAGAGTTTTAGCGCAAAGATAAAGTGAGCCGTGTGACTGATTTTTGACCATATCGTTATTCAAAAGAGAAAGAAAATAATAGAAAAAGGTGCAACCGAGTCCTGATTTTGGTCAACCTACATATCCCGGGTTATAAGGGAGTCAGGTCACGTGTAGTTCAAGAAGAAGGATGGAGTGATGAGTTCGAGAGTCGAGCGAGGTTCCATCGAGGCTCCGGTCCGCAGTCCCCTTATTACATCAAATTCAAAATGTAAAAGAACTACACAAGCCTATTAGCTATGAGTTACAAGATTCCTATCTATAAGTCTTCTGAAGTTTGATCTTGAGTCTTGAATGGTGCTTCATGCAGACTTTTGATTTGAAACTTGGTGTTTGCTAGCTGCAGGTGCTAGTTCATTTTTCTTCAGCTTTTTGGATCACGACGGGATATGCAAAGCTCGTGACTCAGTCATGTCTTGAGCAATTCACTTCTTGTATCTGTTTCTCCATTTTGGATACTTCCTTTTTTTTCCTTTTCTTTTATTTTGGATTGAGACTACTTCTGTTGGTCATCTCGGATTGTCGACTCGCATTCTTGCCGTGAGCTTCTGATACTTCTAACTTGAATTGAATTCTAAAATGACTTTCCTCATTCTCCAAGTGGGCGCCTGCTACTAACTTGAAACTTAAAATAATTCTGAAACGAATTCCCTCGTTTTCCAGGTGGGTTCCTATAACTGACATGAAATTTGAAATAATTCTGAAATGAATTCCCTCATTCTCTAGGTGGGTGCCTGCAATCAAAACAACAAAACAAACAAAATTTTCTGCCCTAGTTTGCACTAGGAAGATTTGTGAGTTTTTAGCAAAACTGTAAACCACTTATGCTATTGATGCAATGAGAAATAAAACCTGAATGACCCAGACTAGGAAGTGCGTCTCATAGGGGTGAAATCCCAATTTAGGAAGTGCGTCTCCCAAAAGTATAACCTGAAAGACCCAGAATAGGAAGTGCGTCTCTTACGGGTGGAACTTCAATGGCCAACTAGGACATGTGTCTCCTAGGGAGGAATTTAAATGACCAAAGCTAGGAAGTGCGTCACCTAAAAAGTATAATCTGAAAGACCCTTACAAGGAAGTGCGTCTACGGGTGAAACTTCAATAACTCAAACTAGGACGTGTGTCTCCTAGGGGTGAGACATGAATGAATCAAACTAGCAAGTGCGTCTCCTAGGGGTGAAACTTGAATGAACCAAACTAGGAAGTGCGTCTCCTAGGAGTAAAATTTTAATTTAGGAAGTGCGTCTCCTAAAAAACAAATATAACTTGAAAGACCCAGACTAGGAAATGCGTCTCCTACGGGTAAAACCTCAGTGACTCATACTTATATGACCCAAACTAGGAAGTGCGTCTCCTAGGGGTAAAATCTCAACTTAGGAAATGTGTCTCCTAAACCAAAAATATAACCTGAAAGACCCAGACTAGAAAGTGTGTCTCCTAGGGGTGAAACTTCAATGACTCAAACTAGGAAGTGCGTTTCCTAGGAATGAACTCCAATGACCCAAAACTAGGACGTGTGTCTCCTAGGGGTAAAATCACAATTTAGGAAGTGCGTCTCCTAAACAAACTGAAAGACCCAGACTAGGAAGTGCGTCTCCTATGAGTAAAACCTCAGTGACTCAAACTTATATGACCCAAACTAGGAAGTGCGTCTCCTAGGGGTAAAATCTCAACTTATGAAGTGTGTCTCCTAAACCAAAAATATAACCTGAAAGTACCATAGGCTTGCCCCTTATGTGAGTCGCCACTAATGTAAGCTTCATTCAACTCAAGATCATATAGGACTTTTGTGGATACATGATGAAGGCTTTTGGTTTAAGGTAGGAAATATTTGGTCAATGTGAGTTCTATCCTCCCTTAAACACTTCATTTGTTTCACATTCTCTTGACTTCTTGAGTCATTTAGCTCTTTCTGAGGGGTTAGAGAGACATACTATCACACTTTCTTGTTCATTTCAATCAGTTTTCTCCTTTCTAAGCATTCCACACCTTTAATCTCTTTTCTTTCATTGATTCTGTTTATTTCTTCTAACTTGTTCATTCTTTTTGGATTTTTGATTTTTCTTTTCTTTCTTTTTCATTACCTTTCCTTTTCTTCCCCTTTTTTTTACCTTCTTTTTCACTTTGTTGCATTCCTCGTCTCTCCCCCAAACTTACGCTTTTGCCTTGTGCTAAGGAAAAAAGGGGTGCCAAGAGAGGGTCAAAATTGGTAAAGGCTTGTATCAAGATTTTTGAAAGAAAAAGGTCTAAGGCTCAAAAGGGTTGACTAGAAAAATTATCATTGGTAGGCTATGGAAATGTTCAATTCACTATTCGGATCAAGGAGAGCCTATAATCACATCTCAAGTCAAACTACATTTAGGATTTGGACTTGCAATTCAAATTCTCACCACTCAAGCTATGGGATTGCTGAAGAAACAGAGCCGGGGGCCCACAACGACCTTAGCTATGATTTGAGAAACACATGGTCCCGAAAAACCACTTGATGATTGTCGGTCAACACAAAAGTCTCAAAATCACAACTTTCACCATCCTAAACACAACAATTTGTTTTTTACCATAGGATCAAAGGCAAATGTGTTAGGCCCAAGTGAAGCTTTGTTTGAGGCGCCTTTACTCACTAGCTATTATTTACAAAAATAAAAAAGAAAAACAGACTCAAACCCTTAAGAAGGTTGTCACACCATCCATCCTCGGGAAGAGACACCCGGGTCACACAAATTTCACATTTGGAAAGAATCGTGGCATTAAGAAAACCAAAGGCTTGCACACACAAAATTCAAAACAAGAAGCTACGAAAATAAAATAAGAATCTATAAAAAGGAAAAATGTAGAAAGTAAAATGTGTAAAGTAGAATGAATATATACAAGAGGGGATTTAATCGAATATACATAAGGGGGAATGAATATATACATTAGAAAGTAACTTTATATACAGACCAAAAGTGCAAAAATATGAAAAAAACTAGAATAGTAAAGTTATGTACATACCAAAATAAAAAAGAAAGCATAATAAAAACGAAATAGTATCAAATATGTACATTCATCCAAATCCAAAATAGGGTTACAACCTCAAATGAGAGCTAGCATTGTCCTCAATGATAAATAACAAAATAAGCTCAAAATAAAGGAGAAAGAGTCAAGAGAAACTCCCTATAGGCCCTCTGTCTGCATAGGATCCTGAGTATGGGTCCTGGGGTCTGCGGACTGCATGGGAACCTATGACTGGTCCTCAGAACCTTGTGTCTCCATCGGGACCTGGATCTCCTCTGTAACCTGGGCTTGTACTGGCAGTTGTGGCTGACTCGAGGTGCCTCCCTACGGGTCCGCCAACTCTATCACAATGCCCTCAGTACGGAGAAGCACTCTCTTCCTCTTTGTTGGCCTCTCTATATCCGGCTGTAGCTCATGCTGGCCAGCAGGGTCATGCAACAGCAAGTCCAATGGCAAGTGAACCTCCTTCAACTTATCTACCTCCTTGGAGGCACGCGTTTTCCTCAGCTTCTCCGTCTCCCTGGCAAGCTCTTTTAGTGACTGTCCATGAGTGCCAACAGCATCCAGAATCAACTTTCGGTTATCAAGGATTTTCTTCTGGTTGTCCAGAAGTTCCTTGAGAGTATCCTCAATGGACTGTGGGACCTGTGGCGGAAGAGGTGCGGCTTGAGATGCCACTGAGGTAGAGAGGACAGACAGCTTAGCAGTAGCTGCCTGCATCCAGTTGTTGATACTGGATAGGGACTGGCTCAGTCGGTGGGCAGTCAGTGGGTATGCCCGTGATGAAGGAATGCCTGGGGCTTCTGAAGTGGAGGGGCCAGCAATGTATGGGGTGGCTAAGGCAAGGTGAGAAGATGCCACTACAACCACTGGCTCTTCCGACTGGCCAGTGGAAGTAGTGGCTTTTCCTTTGAAACGCTTGCTTTTGGGGTTGTCATCACCCTGAAGGATGTACTAGGAGAACGAAGCCTTTGGCTTCAACTTTACATCAAACTTCCTCTTTTCTACTTTTTGATCTTCAAAGTACATGGTCAAGAAATTAGGGAAGGGATAGGCTCTATCACCTTCATTCACCACCTGGTTGATAACCCTGGACATCACATTCCCGATATTGATCGGGTATCCTACCATGATAGAAGCAATCAGCACAGCCCGCCTGAGAGGAAGAGAATTTTCATGGAAGGTGGGGTCTAGCCTGCTACACACGAACGTCTCCCAACCTTTGGCCTCAAAATTTAATGTTCTCCTCAGAATCACCTTCCCTACTTGCAACCAGTCTGGGGTTTCACCTGGGATTTCCAAGTGCTCCGCTAGCCATGGACGTGCATCATCCCCCAAGTTCAACTTCTGAAAGTACTCCGACTCATCCTCATCATCGAAGTCAAGGTACCAGTTTATTGCATTCCCATCAAAAGGTACAGTCAGATTCCGCACCTTAGTCGTCTTGGAGTCCTTTTTCAGATAAGCCAAATTAGTGTAGAACTCCTTGACTAGGTGCTCGTTTGCCTCTGGCATTTGGAAAGTGAAATAGTCCCAGAATTTACGCTCCAGGATCAATTTCCTCTCCTGCCACCATTCCCAGAATTTATGAAAGGCCGGTTCACTCACAAATCGATCTTTCCATGCTTCAGGGTTTCTTGTTCTTTCATCACCCTTACTTGGGGTTCACACCCTGTTTAGGGTTCTTCCCCTACTTCTTCTTCTTCGGATTGTTCATCCGATAGAGATGTTGTAGGTGAGGTGGAGTATTCATGATCACTCCCTGCAGCTGAGCCTTCAGACGACTCAGAGTGTGCTGCTGCTTGGGCAGAAGGGGAGTCAGAAGGTTCATTTGTCAATTTGAACCTCTCCGGAAAGTCTGGGACAAACTCTGGTACCGACTCAGAGTCAGATGCTTCTCCGGAGGGTGCATACTCACTTCCCGATTGGGAAGCAACTCTATCCAAGGCTCTAATTGTTTTTCTGGTGTCTTTTATGGCTTGCCGGACTTGGAGGGCTAATTTGATCATCCCTTTGCCTCTCCCCGGGAGGAGTATCCCTTTCTGTTTGGTTTTCGACCACCACCTCTTGATTGCACCATAATCTGCAACTTCAATTCATTTAAATATTGTTAGTATCCAAGAAATGTATTTATTCATGAAGAAAAAGGTAGCAGAACATTGGATATGAGTTGCAGAAGTGGCAGACCGTTGACTGCACAAAAAGGACCACGGTCCGCGTTGAGGTGGGGTTCATACTACCCACCTCTCTGAAGATGGTCACCGCGTATCGCATAAAAACAACTGCGGTCCGCACTAAGGCACCGCATACCTCAACAAAAGAACCGCGGTCCGCGTTGAAGTGGGGTTCAGACTACCCACTACTCTGAAGATGAGCACCGCAGACCGCATAAACACAACCGCGGTCCACACTAAGGCACCGCGGACCGCAACAAAAGAATCGCGGTCCGCGTTGAAGTGGGGTTCAGACTACCCACTTCTCTGAAGATGTGCACCACGGACCGCATAATAACAACCGCGGTCCGCACTAAGGCGTCACAGACCGCACAAAAAAACACCGCGGTCCGCGGTCCTCAACTGGGACTTGTGATATTAGAGCATCGCGGTTCACATGAAAGCACCGCGGACCGCACTAATTCCCAACCTAGGGTTTCAATTTTTAATTTTAATTCAAGTTCGAATGCACATGTTGTTGATACCCTAAGTGTTTAATAAGTGTAATTAACTACAATGGGTCTAAATTAAGCATTATGAACAAACCCTACACATGATTAATGGATTAAGAAGAAGAAATTCTACTAAGTAAACAAGAAAATAATAAAATTAAGAAGTTATGAAGTCAAAACTAAACTTACTAGATGTGGAATGAAGATGAGATGAATTAGACGAATCAATTGAAGCTAGCAGGGATGATGCACAGTGGAATTTTTACTATAGAGGGGGCAAAGAGCAAAAAGTGTAAAATGAGGCCCTCAGGCCCTATTTATAGAACTAGGCCTAGGACCCACGTTACTTACCCACCGCGGACCGCATAAAAAGACCGCGGTCCTTAATTTTTCTGGACATCTGGGCAATTGGCCACTGCGGTCCTCACAAAATGAACCGCGGCCGCAGTGGTCCTCCGCGGACCGCATAAAAAGGACCGCGGTCCGCACTGCAACTTCAGAGAGCTAGTTTATTCAACTTAACCTTGTTCCCTGCATCAAAATAATCCTACAACATTCCACAACTAGTTATTCCAACAACAAATCCTACACTACCAAGAAAATCAAAGAATAACAAAAATAAAGACACATGGGTTGCCTCCCAAGAAGCGCCTGATTTAACGTCGCGGCACGATGCATGTTACCATGTTCAATTGAGCTTCATCAAATCCACCACGTGGCTATCTTCAAATTTCCCAAGGTAATGCTTGCACCGATGCCCATTCATTCGAAAAATCTCCCCATTTTTGTTCTTGAGATCGAGAGCACCAAAGGGTGTAACCAACACAACTTTGATTTGAGTTTGCCCGGAAAGAGGGGAGTCTAGAATTAAAAAGGATCACCGAGTCTCCCACCTTGAATTACCGTTCTTTGGCATACTTGTCATGGAGGTACTTCATTTTGTCTTTGTACAAGGAGGAGCTAGTGTATGCATGAAATCTGAACTCATCTAGCTCATTCAAGTGATCAACTCTGAGATTAGCAGTCGTGTCCCAATCCAAATTCAACTTCTTCAAAGCCCAACTAGAAGATGACAAGTCTTGCCATACACCAACCGGTAAGGTGACATACCGATTGGGGTCTTGAAAGCAGTTTGGTAGGCCCAAAGAGCATCATTAAGCTTCCGAGACCAATGAGTCCGGTTAACATTCACTGTCTTGGCCAATATATTCTTGATTTCACGATTGGAAACTTCCATTTGGCCACTTGCTTGAGGATGGTACGGAGTAGACACCTTATGATTGACTCCATACTTCGATAGCAAAGACTCAAAGGTCCTATTGTAAAAGTGAGACCCCCTGTCACTGATGATAGCACGGGGTGTCCCAAATCTTGTGAAAATATGCTTCTTCAGAAAACCAACCACACTACGAGCCTCATTATTGGGCAAAGCCACGACCTCAACCCATTTTGAAACGTATTCCACCGCCATGAGTATGTAAGTGTTTCCACAAGAGCTCACAAATGGCCCCATAAAGTCAATACCTCATACATAAAAAAATTCCACCTCTAGGATTGTATTGAGAGGCATCTCATATCTCTTGGATATGCCACTCATTCATTGGCATTCATCACATCGCTTGACCAAGTCACTAGCATCCTTGTATAAGGTATGCCAAAAGAAACCACAGCTTAGCACTTTGGAGGCGGTCCTTGCCCCTCCATGATGATCACCATAAGGTGAGGAGTGGAAAGACTCAAGAATCGAACCTTGTTCCTCTTCGGGCACACATCGCCGGATGACACCGTCATTGCAAATCTTGAATAAGTATGGTTCATCCCAATAAAAATCCATGCTATCCCTCCTAAGCTTCTTCCTTTGGTTGGAAGAGAGCTCACAAGGAACAACACCGGTGACAATATAATTGGCAATGTCCCCGAACCATAGGATTTCTTGCATTGACACAGAAAGAAGTTGTTCATCAGGGAAACTATCATAAATTTCAAACCTATCACTAGGTCGACCTTGCTCCTCCAAGCGGGAAAGATGGTCGGCCACTTGTTTTTTACTCCCTTTTCTACCAATAATCTCCAAGTCGAACTATTGAAGCAACAACACCCACCGCATGAGTCTCGCTTTGGAATCCTTTTTGGTCATGAGATACCGGAGTGCTGCATGGTCAGTGTGAACTATGACCTTGGCACCCATAAGATAAGGACGGAATTTCTCCATCGCAAAAACTATTGCCAATAGATCCTTCTCGGTGACAGTGTAGTTCATTTGGCCGAGTTCATTGCTTTTCTAGCATAATAGATGGGGTGAAAGATCTTGTTCGCCCTTTGGCCCAAAACCGCCCCCATAGCCACATCACTAGAGTCACACATTAGCTCAAAAGAAGAGCTCCAATCAGGTACGGTGATAATTGGTCTGGAAGTGAGCTTTTGCTTCAATATCTCAAATGCCTTCATGCAATTGTCATCAAAGTTGAACTTGGCATCTTTCTCTAGAAGTTTGCAAAGAAGATTTACCACCTTAGAGAAGTCCTTAATGAAACGCCGATAGAACCTGGCGTGCCCAAGGAATCTCTGGACCCCCTTAACCGAAGTTGGAGGTGGCAATTTGGAAATCACTTCAATCTTCGCCTTGTCCACTTCAATTCCATTCCTCGAGATTTTGTGGCCCAACACTATCCCTTCTTCCACCATAAAATGGCATTTTTCCCAGTTTAATACTAGGTTGGTCTCTTCACACCGAGCGAGGACTTTGTCATGATTGCTTAAACATTCTTCAAAAGAATCCCTAACGACACTGAAGTCATCCATAAACACCTCGAGGAAGTCTTTGACCATATCAGTAAAGATCGTCATCATGCACCGCTGAAAAGTGGCGGGTGCATTGCAAAGACAAAAAGGCATTCGGGAGAAGGCAAATGTACCATAAGGACATGTGAAAGTGGTCTTCTCTTGATCCTCCGGGGCAATCAAGATTTGATTATTGCCTGAATACTCGTCCAGAAAGCAGTAGAAAGCCCGACCCGCAAACCTATCTAATATTTGATCCAAGAAGGGTAAGGGGAAATGGTCCTTGTGAGTCACTTTATTTAACTTGCGGTAATCCATACACACCAGCCATCCTGTGACCGTTCTCGTTGGAATGAGTTCATTTTTGTCCTTTTGGACCACTTTCATGCCGCCCTTTTTTGGAACACATTGGACCGGAGAAGTCCAAGCGCTATCTGAAATTGAGTAGACAACCCCTGCATCAAGCCACTTGATTATTTCCTTCTTCACCACTTCTTGCATTGTTGCATTGAGCCTCCGTTGGTGTTCTACGGAAGGCTTTGATACATCCTCAAGAATGATTTTAAGCATACAAAATGTGGGGCTTATTCCCCGAATGTCAGCAAGAGTCCATCATATGCCTTTCTTCTTTCTCCTTAGCACTTTTAAAGTGGAGTCTACCTGCAATTGGGTTAGGCAAGAGGAATGAATAACAGACAAAGTACGAGAGAGACCAAGATATTCATACCTGAGGTGTGGTGGAAGTGACTTCAACTCCAATGTAGATAGCTCTTCGATTGAAGGCTTTGTTGGAGGAGTTTTCCGATTCTCCAAGTCCAATGATATCTTTTGGGGACCATAGGAATAAGAACCCATGCCTTGAAGGGCATTGGTATTTTCAAGTAAGCCATCCACCACGATGTCATCATGGTTCAATAAGGCTCCCTCCACTGGATCTTCAACATTAATCATAGAGCTTGCATCAACAATAATGACCTCGGTGACAAGGTCCATGAAAGAGCATACTTCTGTGATGTTGGGCTGCTTAATTGATTTGCACACATGGAACACAACCTTTTCATTGCACACTCGAAAAGTGAGCTCACCGGCCTCCACGTCAACTAAGGCCTTCCTCGTTGCAAGGAAGGGCCTTCCCAAGATGATGGGGACCTCATAATCCACTTCGCAATCCAATATGACAAAATTCGCGGGCAAAATAAGTTTGTCGACCCGCACCAATACATCATCAATGATTCCTAGGGCCTCTTCATAGTTCTATCCGCCATTTGAAGATTCGTGGGGGTCGCCCTACGTTAACCAATCTCCAATGTTTTAAAGACCGAGTATGGCATCAAGTTTATACTAGCTCCAAGATCACACAAAGCTTTAGCAAAATCCGCACTCCCGATTGTACAAGGAATGGTAAAAGCTCCCGGGTCTTCAAGTTTGGGTGCCATTGAATGCACTATGGCACTCACTTGGTGAGTCATCTTAATGGTTTCACACTCCATAGACCGCTTCTTTGTGACTAAATCCTTCATGAACTTAGCATACCCGGGCATTTGCTCCAAAGCTTCAAACAAAGGAACATTGATGGAAAACTTTTCATCATATCGATGAATTTCTTGAATTTATTATCTTGATTTTGCTTCTCCAACCTTTGAGGATATGTAGGAGGGGTCCTAGGCAATGGTGCCTTGTCTTATGGGACCACCGGTTCCGACATATCAATCACGTGTTCCCTAGACGGGTTCACGTCCCTTTGAAAATCCTCCCCATTATCATGGATATCAATTCTCACCTCACTAGTAGTTGGCTCTTCCACCACTTTCTCAACTTCAATTGGACTCATCATTTGGCAATTCATCATCATCAACAACAATTCTCTTTTGTCTAGAAGAACTCGCTTCATCGCCTTTTCCACTTCTTATGGTCACCGCCATGGCGTGACCAATATTATTATTGTTCCCACCCTTGGGGTTCACCACCATATCACTCGGTAGTTCTCCCTTTGGGCGTGTGTTCAAGGCATGAGAAATTTGGCCCATTTGTACTTCAAGATTTCTAATGGAGGTGTTGTCGGAATCCAATTGAGTGTCAGAGTCCGCATTGCGCTCCATCATTTGCTTGAATATTTCTTCAATTCTTCCCATTTCATTACTTGATGAGCTTTGGCCTTGAGCTTGGTATGGGGGTGGATTGCTTGGTTGTTGGTACATCGGGGGCCTTTGAAAGCCCGACCCCCAGTTACCATTACCACCCCAATTGGTGTTGTTATTGCCTCCGCTCCAATTGTTATCATTGTTGTTCCCCCATTGTTGGTTGTTGTTGTTCCCCCAGTTTCGTGTGTTGTTATTGTTCCAATTTCTCTGTCTTTGATTACCCCAACTTTGATTGTTGCCTTGGTTTCTCCAATTTTGATGGTCCCTTGACTTTGGTAATTATTAACATACATATCATCCTCTTCCTGATCATCATATGAATCTTCTTGACTATACCCACTTGGTCCTTGGTCACCTTGATCATTGTTGCTTTTCTTTGGATTTCCCCGAGGTCTTCTTTGGTTGACTAATACATTCACTCTCTCCATGGAATTTACTTGCTTTGGCCCTTGTAATAGTTGAAGTTGGGCCTTGGAAAGTTGGTTCATAGTAGTAGTGAGGTCGGCAATTGCTTGTCCATGTTCTTGAAGTTCTTTGTGAAGACTATTGCCACTGGACTCACCCTGAGGTACGTTTTCTCTACTTTGCCATGCTGATGATGTGTCAGCCATCTCATCTAAGACCTCACATGCCTCGGGGTAAGTCAATTTCATGAAATTTCCACCGGCCAATTGATTGACCACACATTGATTAACAATGTTTATTCCTCGGTAGAAGGTTTCTGAATCATGGATTCAATCATGTCATTGTTTGGACATTCCTTAACCATGGTTCGGTAGCGCTCCCAAATCTCATGCAAAGGCTCGTTGGGTTCTTGCTTAAAAGCCAATATTTTATCTCTGAGCGCCGCCATGTGACTAGGAGAGAAATTTTTGCAATAAACTTGTCTGCGAGCTCATCCCATGTGGATATGGAGTTGTTGGGAAGCCGCTCGAGCCAATCAAAAGCCTTCCCTCGAAGAGAGAAGGAGAATAACCGCAGTCTCAAGGCATCTTCTGAGACGTTCGTTTGCTTACTACCCCAGCAGGTATCCACGAAGCCCTTCAAATGTTTGAAAGAATTTTGGTAGGCAGCTACGGTGAAATAGCCCCGCTGCTCCAAGAGTGTCAACATCACATTTGTTATTTGAAAATTTCCCGCCCTGATTCTAGGCGGGACAATAGCACTAGCATACCCCTCGTTTGGAAGGACCCGAGGGGCTGCTCTGGGGGGTGGAGGAAGGGGAGGGTCTGGAATGTCCTCATTAACATTGGCCTGTTGACCCCGTCTGGGAAGAGGTACTCGGTTTATTTCATCGTCTTGGTTGTCATATACCTCCTCTATGATGTTTTCCAAAGGATCTGCCATTAGAACCTGAGTAGATTCAACACACACGTTAACAGAAAAAGGAAAGAAAAACACTTAACACCACTATTCACATAGATAATCAACACCGTATAACTCCCCGGCAACGGCGCCAAAAAGTGATTGGCACTCACCTACACTACTATAAAGTAGCAAGATGAGGGTCAGAGCAACTTTTACCCGAAGGATCGGGTTCGATTCCACAGAGAGTTATGAATATTGGAGTTGGGTTTCTAGGTAATCTAGTAGTGTTTCCTGCTCTTAATTGCACTTTTCATACTTTATGATTTGACAATTATACTATGGTTTATACTAATGGTAATTTGCTAAATAACTAACTAAAGTCTTTTTGGTTGTTTTCTTAATGGATAAAAGGCACTAGGGCTATGACTTTCACCTAGGCGAATATTTAACGGATACCAATATCTAAGGCAAAGATGTCATGAAAGGGGAGTATGATATAGCAAATGCTTAAAGTTACCCACTCTATACCTCTCGGTAGTTTGAGTGGCTTTGCCTAATTGCCTCCCTCGAGGTCAATTTGGTGTCGTATTTATGCAACCAATATAGGCTCAAGTAGGGTTTTACTATTTCTAGATTTAACCCGTTAATTGGGACTATCAATCTCGTGAATACATCCCAATTCCTTGTTGGACTGATTTTCTAGACTCAAGTTCTCTTTCTCAAGAAGAACCCAAGTCAAATAAACAACAATTAGTGTTTGGAACCACTAATATTAACATGAAAATCATAAATAAGCCCAAATACCAATTACCCATAAACATCTAAGCCTTAATTTAAAGAACCCATCAAACACCCACACTAAGGTTGAGCCACAATCCTAGCTAATGGGTTTAGCTACTAATAATAACTGAAGAAATCAGAGAAATAGATGAAGCAAAACTCATATAATTGAATTAGAAACTAAGATTGAAAGATTCAATGTTGAAACCCTTCTAAAATTACTCAAAAAGCTAAAGAAAAACCGTTCACGAGCTCCTGATAATATCAGAGTACAAAATCTTTCCCTAAAAATAAGAAAAGAAACTATTTATACTTGGCCGAATTTTATGGACAAAAATACCCCTGTGGGGTCACCGCGGACCGCACAAAATGGACCGCGTCGCGGTGAGGCTTTTAGCATACAAAACTGGGCCTCTGAACTTGGCCACCGCGGTCCGCATAAAATGCACCGCGAGCGCGGTGGCATCAATGCGGACCGCGAAGAAAGGACTGCGGTCCGCGTTGGTCTTCTAGCCTTCAATGTCGATGCCTTCTGAATCTCCTCAGTGCGGACAATGTAAAATGGACCGCGGTCCGCGTTGGTTTTGACCTTCAAAACTACTCTCTGAATCTCTCCACCGGGGACCGCATAAAATGGACCGCGGTCCGCACTGGTCAGTTGAACTTTGCTTGTACTTGTTCTTGGTACTTGCGCAAGTTTCACTCCTTTTTTGAGAAGGTTTTTCACTAGTTGTCATCCTGTTTGACTAAACCCTGCAACAAGCACAACAAGTAAGCCTTTGGGACTATTTTGCATACACTTTTATCCAAAACTTAAGCAAGAAAGAGTGTAAAATAAGGTAAATTCTCTAGTTATCAAAGACCCAGGCTAGGAAGATAGTCTCCTAGGGGTGAAACTTCAATGTTTCAAATTAGGAAGTGCATCTCCTAGGGATGAACTTAAATGACCTAAACTAGGAAGTGCGTCTCTCCAAAGGGGTGAAATCATAATTTAGGAAGTGCGTCTCCTAAAAAGTATAACCTAAAAGACTCAGACTAGGAAGTGTGTTTCCTATGGGTGATGTGTGATCTTCTCAATAGCCTTTACTTAAGCAGAATTTGGGCATTACACCTGAAAAATTCAAGCTTCCAAGCTTTGATATGAATATAGCCTTCATCCGTGTTTCGGACAAAGAAAACTTGTGAGTTTAAAACCTGGTGGTTGGTTTGTGGACTTGGCCTTGAAGGCGACTGCTTCTACACTTGCCATGATAACTTTGATTTCAACTTAGAAGACCTTGCATGTTATTGACTAACCATTTTATGTCAACCCTTATCACAGAAAACACATTCGATCCATTCGATCCCAACATCTTCTATCTATTGCACTTTGCTCATGAATTGACATATACCGAACCTTTGCATTTCACATGAATCCCAAAGCACGTTGGTTGTTACCAACTCAGTGCACATACTGTTCTTTCCTGACTTATGCCGCCTTGATGTACTAACCAGATTCCGCTTTGTGCAATTGGAAAGATGGTAGAAACTTTTGAAGTCATTTCTTACTTGTTCTGACCAAACTAACTCAAAAAGAGGACGTGAACAAAGCAAAAGGAACATAGTAAGGGACAATTGAAAGAGATGATATCTAACAAGATAATTACAAAGTAGAAACTTATCAGATATGGATACCAACTCTAATGACCATGACATGCACGTTTGGATTAAGTGGCCTAATCTGTCAAGCAAATCTAATGTTCAACTCTTGTTGTTCCTCTGAGCCGTGAAACTGGGCTTCAATGCTCTGATTATCCTATCTCATTCACGGTCCTTATTCGACTTGTAGTGCCCGAAGAATTTTTACCACCAAGCCTCTCTCATTTTGTTCTTTCTCTCAACTTACCGTCGCCTTATGGTGCATGTGAAGGTTTTCACCGATAAGACTCTCTCATTTTGTTCTTCTCTTCTTATTTCCTCTTATTCTGCAGACGACAAGGCATTAACCGTGGTAAAAATATCATATGCTTCTGGCATGGCTAACTCGGCATTCTCAAAGATTATCTAGAAGGTCTTTTTTGGACTGTAATGTGGCTTTTGGACAGGGTTAGAGAGAAAGAAAGGCAAGAAGGCTCAAATTCAAACTAAGACCAAATGGGGTATAACTGTACAACTTTTGGAACCACCCTTTATAGAAAACAAAACTTCTTCCCCAATTTCTTTTGTGATGAGGAACTGTAGAATTTCTGACTTGGTGTGACCGAACCTTAAGGCTGCCTACGTATCTTGTTGACACAAGAATCGGGTCGAACGTAGTTCAAAAAGATACTTTTTGTTGCTATTTTCCTTTCTTCTTCTTTTTTTTTCTTTCTTTTTTTTTAATTTTTCTCTTTTCTCTTTTTTTTTTTTTTTTTTTTTTTTTTTTTTTTTTTATTTTTTTCTTTTTTCTTTTTTTTTTTTTTTTTTTTTTGATTTTTCTTTTGGAATGAACTTTCTAAAACAAACCTATGGGGACATGAATTTTTATTTTTTTTTAACTCTAACTTGATTCCAAAAGAGGGGAGGTCAAGAAAAATAGCATAGGCTCAAAAGGGGTACCGAATGGCATAAAGTGTTTGGGTAGCTGAAAGAGGGCCTCCCAACCCCTGAAAATGGCAAGTACAACACATGCAATTTGATGATAAAAAGGAAGATCATGCACAACATTTCTTTTGCAGCTTCGGCATTGATATCACTGATATGCCTTCCACTTTTGTTTTAGTGCCTTGTCAAGTACAAAACTCTCGTTGGGTGATTTTTTCTTCACAATGGATACCCTCCGTCTGTTTGGAGCAAAATCCCTTGGCTTTATCTTGTTACTTGAGATGCAATTGAATTCAAAGTTGTTTGCTTCAAATTGTCTGGGACGCACTCTCTTGTAACAAATTCTTATCATCCTCTTAACTTCCCAAACTATCTGCCCTAGTTTCGCACAGTTCGGGCTTTAAATGATCTCAAAGTGTCCAAATCTATACTTATTTCCCTCAAATGTCCCTATCATCTTCAAAATTGTTTCATTGCTTCATGATTAGACTAACGTTTAAGACCAGGATGAGAATTACGCGTGCATGTCATGTCACTAGAGTCAGCATGAAAAGAAGAATAAAAGGAAAAGAGAACTAAACAAAACTGACTACTTCTCGAAGAGGGTGTCTCGAAGGTTCGGTGTTAAATTCACCGATCCGACTACTTCTCCAGGCCGAGCGATGAAGGGACTAGATAGACTGGGACTTCTCAAATGTATGTACGGGCCAAACAGAAATATGTAATATTCTCCAATGAATGAATAAACAAAGCAGTATGCGACATTCTCACACAACTCCACCGAATTTGCACAACACACCAACACAGAGAATATACATTCAACCTCGCTCAAATCAACTAACATTCAACCTCGCTCGAATCAACTTATATTTGACCTCGCTCGAATTAACTTACATTCGACCTCGCTCGAATCAACTTACATTATACTTCGCTCGAATCAAATTATATTCGACCTCGCTTGAATCAACTTATATTCGACCTTGCTCGAATCAACTTATATTCGACCTCGTGCGAATAAAAAAAGGGAATGTACATTCGGTCCCACTCGAATTATTTTCTAAAGTCCACATTGGACTTCGAATCGATCTACATTCGACCTTGTTCGAATCGATCTACATTCGACTTCGTCCAAATCAACTGTACATCCAATCGACCGAAAGTCAGGTACTTACTCACAAGAGAAGACACCAACGGAAAAAGAAAAGAAAAGCCAAAAATACACAACAGAAGACAATTGTTCCATTCCAGTCGTTCTGTTCCAATAAATTTTACAAAGGGCTTCAGAAACGCCCCCACAAAAGAAAGTAGCAAAACACAAAAAATCAAAAACAAGTACAAAGTCTTCATGCCACATCTCCCCCTCCTTCACCAACATCACCGGCGTACTCATAATCGTACCAAGGGTCGAAGGCGAGCCCATCCAAGGCATCTTCATCATTTTCCCGGCCAGGCGTGCCGGGGCCGTAATCGCATGTCATCACGAGCTGCACGTGCCTTGACACAAATATCCTCAAATTTTGCCTCGAAAACCTTTCTAGCCGCCTTCAAAGACCTATACATGTCAAGTTGGGCCTCAACATGAATCTACATCTCATACAACTCCCGTGACACACTGGGATCGGCAGAAGTACGGGAAGTAGACGGCTAGGCCTGTTGTTGCTCCTTCTCGTCCCTTAGGGCGGCAACTTGCTCATTTAGCTCAGATAGCTCTTCTAACCTCACCTCTTTGAGCGCTGAAATCTCAGCCTCACTAGCTTGCTCAGACCTACAAATACGTAGAGTACCCCCTAGTGTTGCTTCCTCCGCCACAGCGACCATCTTGGTTTTCTAAGCTAGGCTCGGCTCTTCTACCCTAGCGCTTAACTCACCCCTCAAGTCGACGAACCTAGCCTCACTTTGATCAAGCTCGACCTTTAAGGATGTCAGCTGCGCCTGAAGGTACGCATTCTCAACCATCACCACCTTACTCACCTCGAGCTCATCCTTCTTGGACCTCAGCGTCCCCTCCAACACGCTACATCGGCCGATGACCCTCATAATCTCCTCATCTTTCTTCTTCAGCTCCTCGTCCTACTATTTGATCTCATCACGAAGCGCCTTAAATTGGCCGTCCTCGCCAAGCACGTTGACCACCGTTTGATGCTTAGCACGGTACTCTCTATACTTGGACTCCATCTTCTTGAAAAGGGACGTCCTCCGCTCCTCCCATTGGTCACGCTCAATCTGAAAGATGAGAGTCTAACATATAAAAGAAGACAGGTCATCAGAAGTAAACAACACACATGAAGTAAACAAACTTAACATGAGAGAAGTAAGACTCACCCGCAAGGCCATGCTTGATATAGCCAGTGACAGATCTGCATCTCTCAACGTCCGTAACGTCCTATTCTCGAAGTTCGTGCACAAAGAAGCAAAGGCCGACACCGTTTGTTCCGAGTTGACCAAGAGGTTATAATCTACGGGGATGACTATATTCCGATAAGGCCCCTCCGTCCTTATATCCACACGAGTAAACCTCTCGTCAAAAGCCCGTACCTCCTCATGGTCGATATCGGAGCCAGACCCATCGTTTTGCACGGGGAAGATTCTATCTTGATCTCCCGATGATGAGCCAACCTCGACAGTCCGTGCAGGCTCCCCTATCACGGACCTCTTTAACCCTGGACGGCCTCTCCTCCATGACAGTATCCGGTGCGGTAAAGCCCCCGATATTCAACAAAGGCGCCGACTCCGCATTCAGGAAGATAGGATCTTTCGGTGCAGCACCAACAATAGTGGCCTTTCCAGTATCCACCCTTCGTCTCTTCCTCGGTGCCTCCTCCTCCTCACCGGAAGATGACTCGTCAATTAGGTGCAAGATGGGATGAGAAGATATCTCATCCGGTGTAATAATAGCCTGAGGGGCTGAATCACCTAACGACGAAGCTTCAGTCTGATCCCCTCGTACGGACTCAACTAGTACGAATTGCATTCCAGCCAAAGCAAACGCCTGGTGGAATGCGGGCACCGAAGCCTTCGCCTTCTTGGAAGCTCGCCGACCTAGCACAAAAAGGAAATCACGTTAAAAGACGACAACGAATGGTGACAAGTTACAAAGTAATAATCAGACTTATAGCCTGTTTGGCCAAGCTTTTTTTTGGGCCAAAAATTGAGGTGTTTGGACAAGCTTTTGGAAGGAAAAAAAGTGCTTTTGAGGAGAAGCAGAAGCAGTTTTGGAGAAGCAGAAAAAAGTAGCTTCTCTCCCAAAGCACTTTTCTGAGAAGCACTTTTGAGAAAAATACACTTAGAAGCAGTTTTCAAAAGCTTGGCCAAACACTAATTACTGCTTAAAAGTGCTTTTCAAATTAATTAGCCAAACACAAACTACTTCTCACCAAAAGCACTTTTTTAAAAAGTACTTTTGAGAAAAGCACTTTTTTTAAAAGTACTTTTGAGAAAAGCACTTCTCAAAATAAGCTGATTTTAGAAGCTTGGCCAAACAGGCTATTACTGGATGAGGGTTTAGGTCTCAACCATCTGTGAAAGGATGCCAAGTCATGGATTCCCACAGTATGAGGTAAGACACGAGTTACCCAATATTCAATGTCGAAAACTAGGGAAGGTCGATGCCTCTCAGCTGAAAGTAGAAAGCCATGAGCGAGTCGAGAACAAAAAAAAGAAGAGAAAAAGGGAGAATAAGCAACATATGGCAAGTGATAAAAGACCCTTACGATTGAAGTTTCGTTGCTCAGGGAACCCGGTTGGATCCGCCACTAAGTGCTCAGTTCTAACAAAGAAGTATCTATATCATAACCGACGGTTTGCCTTGTCATCCATCCCATCCACCAATCCTTTAGTCCCACGATGTCGGGGATGAATCAGTGTGCCTCTATAAAACCTGGGTGAGAACAGGTGCAATAGATGGTGGATAGAGACCTCGCAGCCAGCCAGCTCTGCGAACTTCGCCAGCATCAGATAAACCTTATACAAGTATGGGGAGAGCTGTGTTGGGAAGACTCCGTATATATGGCAGAACTCCTCCGCTAATGGAGGTAGAGGAAGAGAATAGCCCACCAAGAACGGGTAGGCGTAGAAAGCGCAATACCCAAGGCGGTGGACTTGTATCACGACGTTCCCCGCCAGAATAATATCGACCTGAGGAGGGATACGGAATTTAGACCAGTGGGCGGATATTTGAATCGGCCCCATTTCAGAGAGTACCTGGGCAGGAGCAGGGGTGGGTTTTTTAGGGAAGTCATTCCTGACCGACGGGTTTCAAGGAACCACCCCCTCCACGGTGGGAAAGCTTTCATCTTCCTCAACTGTGGGCTCACCGCCATCGGAAGGTATTGCCACCGATAATAGGGTGGCATCAGAGACCAAATCAGAAGGAGGAGGGTTTGACATTTTAGCAGCAACGTGTACAGTGGAGCCGAAAAAAGAAAGTATCGACGAGAGAAGAAATTGGAAGTTGAAACTAAAAGAGCAGAAGAAAATTGGAGACAAAGATTGGAGATGAAGTTGAAGAATAGGCAAAGTGTAGATGGAATATGATATGCTAAAAGTTTCGATTGTGAATTCCCCCTCCTCTATTTATAGGGTATGGAGACACCTAAATCGAGGCAAGGGACCATTATTGACACCATAATCAAAGCAACAAAGGCACAGAAAATGACGCATTGCATTGGGAAGACGCGTAATGATGACGCGTGTGGCCATGGCATCATCCTATGTAAGTCAACCCAACCACGGCCCTTGAGGCGACCGTCACCAGTTCAACCTCGACCAATTTGGCTCAATCACCACGACTGAATTTCGTTTGACCGGTTGCAAACAGAATCCGTTCATTGAGAGCATCCAAGAGGACGACCTCAACAAGTGGAGGAACTAACTGTATTGGTTAAAATTAGGCTGATGTAACGACCCGACCGGTCGTTCTGAAAGTTTTACCCCATTTCCCCCATTTTTGCTTCTTTATATGTTGTTCAGCTTTATTATGTTGCATCGGGTTGGTTGGTTAGGGTCCTGAGTGGTTTTGAAGAGGAATGAGACACTTAGTCTCTTTTCTAGAAAGTTAAGTTGGAAAAGTCGATCGGATGTTGACTTATGAGTAAACGATCTCGGATTGGGGTTCTTATGGTTCAGATAGCTACATTAGGTGATTTTGGACTTAGGAGCGCGTTCGAAATGTAATTTGGAGGTTCGTGGTAGAATTAGGCTTGAATTGGCAAAATTCAAAATTTGGTGATTTCCGATCGGCAGTGAAAAATTAGATATCGGGGTCGGATTAGAAATAAGGAAGTTGGAGTAGGTTCGTAGAGTCATTTGTGACGTGTGTGAAAAATTTGAGGTTGTTTGGACGAAGTTTGATAGGTTTCGGAGTCGTTTGCGGTAATTGAAAGTTTAGAAATTCCTAGGCTTGAATCCGAGGTTGATTTGATGTTTTGATGTTGTTTTGAGTGTTCCGATGGCTCGACTTAGTTTTTATATTGTTATGTGACTTGTTGGTATCGTCCGTGGAGGTGCCGAGTGCCTCGGGTGTGTTTCAAGTGCCTCACAGGTTGATTTTTGGTTGTTGAAGAGTTGTTGATGTTGGGCTTCTGGTGTTTTTCCGCACTTGCGGAAGGGGAAGCGTAGGTGCGAGGTCCGCAGAAGCGGAAAGGGGCTCGCGGATGTGGGCAGGAGTGGTTTGGGCATGATGTGCAGGTGCGGGTATTGGAGCGCAGGTGCAAGATGTTGGCCGCAGATGCGGATTTTGAGGAGTAAGTGGAATCCGCACCTGTTATGGTTTTCCGCATGTGCGGAGTCGTAGAAGCAGGTATTTTGACCGCAGATGCGGTTTTGCTAGGCAGAGAGTATAAACTGAACCCTTCGCGAATTTTTGCTCATTTCCACCATTTTCGAAGACGGGTTTTGGAGCTTTTGGAGTGATTTTGAAGATAGATTCAAGGAATTATCAGTGAGGTAAGTTACTTGAGCCTTATAGTCATCATTATGGTAATTTTCAGTTGTTTAAGCATGTAATTAGTCAAGATTAGGAATGAAATTGAGGGGATTAGGGCTTGGGAATTGGAGAGTTTGATTTGGGGATTTGAGGGGTCATATGAGGTCGGATTTCGATAAATTTTATATGGTTGGACTCGTGAGTGAATGGGCTTTCCAGTTTTATAATTTTTATCAGATTTAGAGATGTGGGCCCGGGGCTGGGTTGAACCGAATTCAGGGTTTTTTGGTCTAATTTGAAATTTTTCATGTGGAATTCATTCCTTTAGCGTATATTGATGATAATATACTGGTTTTGGATAGATTCGGAGCGTTTGGAGGCCGAGTTGAGCGGCAAGGGCTTCGCGGAGTAGGATTTTGGCTTGACTAAGGTAAGTAACGCTTCCAAACTTGGTTCTGAGGGTTCGAAACCCCGAGCTATGTGTTATGTGATTAGTATTGAGGTGACGAGCATGCCCAGTGACGGGCGTGCGAGTGTGCACCGTGAGAATTGTGGCATGGTTCATTCCATGGAACCGCTTAGTGACTTTTTCTTGCTTGTATCCGTGTTTCTATCATGTGATTAAGTAAATGTGCTGTAAATCATGCTAGATATACTGTTAGGGCTTCACGCCAATACTTTTGAGACCCGAGTGGTCGTTTCTTGCTGTCATCTCATTAGTTCCATTGATATTATGCACTTAGTCTTATTCACAGCGGTGGACCCACGTGTAAGATTCTGGGTGCTGCAGCACCCACTGACTCCGACAGGGACTCGGTTTACTAATATAGAAATTTTATAAAACTGATAAAATATATTAGCAAACACCATTTAACCAAAAAGTTTAATGGGTGCTTTAGTTTGGAGGCTGAAGTTCGGGCGCTTGTATACATGTACGTTGCAGGATCGAATCTCGCTGGCAACATTTTACGTTTTGTGTTTTACAAAAATTAAGGAAAAGAGCGGAAAGATTTTGTGTTTTCTAACAAATAGGGAAAGACTGGCAACGTTTTCTGTTTTCCAAAAAGTAACACTTTTTTGTGTTTTCCAAAAAATTAACACTTTTCCTTATTTAATTAATTGTTGACTTCCTTGTTTGCTTATTTATTACTTACCTTCTTTTCTTGTTTACTAATTAGATGAGTAAAAGGAGAAAAAGAATCCTCCACTAGTTTAAATATTGGTAGGCTTTCAATAGATACCAAACAAAAATATTAAAACAACATCCCTCTCGGGCCTCGATTTCTCCAATTCTTCTTGTAGGTTTCGCAAGTTACACAGTGAACAACAAGTTTTCTTGACCTCTCCATCTCAAAATTAAAACACATGGAACAAGGTAATAAGATTTGGTATTTTGATTTAAGCTAGAGATTTTGGGTATAAATAAAAATATTCTATCGAGGATATTGGGTTTTACAGATTACAATTCTTATTATCTATGCTTTGTAAAATAAATTTAGTAATTTTTTTTATATGAATACACCCATTTTGTGGATAATAAACAATAGTTATGTGTACTTGGCAAAAAGTTAAAAATAAATTTATCTGTATTTCTGACTTTTCAAAACTGATTTTTTTTTTGGATAAATGTAGGTTAGTAGCATCAGTTTGTGTGATTGATGAATTTATCCTCATTGTCTCATTGCTTCAAAAATTTGTAAGTTTTCATATTATCTTCCGAAAGAATAAATATTTCTAACATTTTTAGTGATAAAGAAAGGTGATCAATTTTCCGATGCAATGTGATTAAATATGTTGTTATTGCTTTATTATTTGTATTATTATAGAGGGGCATGATTTCCCCAATAGGATTTGGTTGAGTTATATGAATTGAATTTTTAGGTAAAATTGAATCTTATTCTGTAGGAATATTTCATCAATATTTGTGAATCGAGATGGATAGGTTTGTCACAAGAACGAATGTTCAGCAACCATGTTCTAGTTCTACTAATCCATCTATTGCTTCATCCATAGCTCCGGAAATTCAGAGGGACACATTTCTTTCTGATCTTGATTTAGAATCTCTCAACGCTGATCCAGGAGATAGAAAACATATTACATAATACAACCCTAATATACATGATGAAGTTAGAAGACATTATATTCAAAAATAGCCTTGCCAGCCTGTGAATCATGATTTTCCTAAAACTAAGTTTGGGAAGATAATACGTCAGTTTTGTCCTGGTTGGCTTAAGGGTCAACATTCTAAGTGGTTGGAGTACAATATATCAAAAGATGCTGCATATTGTTTGTGTTGTTATTTGTTCAAAAATGAACATGAAAGTCATGGAAATACGGGAGATGCTTTTACAAAAAATGGCTTTAAAGCTTGGAACAAGGCTATTGAAAGATTTAAAGCTCATGTTGGAGAAGTAAATAGCATCCACAACAAGTGTTTCAATAGGATGCTTTATTTAATGAATCAATCACAATCAATTCGCACTTCCTTTGACAAACAATCCGAGAAAGAAAAAAGTGAGTCTCGACGTCGCTTAAGTGCTTCAATCAATGTGGCAAGATTTCTTTTGAGACTAGGTTTGCCATTTCGTGGGCATGATGAGAGTCAATATTCTAGAAATAGAGGTATTTTTCTTGAGCTTTTGCAATGGTATGGAGATATTGATCGGGATGTTGGAAGCGTTATATTAGAAAAATGCTCCAAGAAATGAAATGATGTGTTCTCCAAGTATTCAAAAAGATATTGTTGATGCTTGTGCTAAAGAAACAATCAAAACTATCATTGAAGACCTGGATGGGGATTTTTTCGGGATACTAGTTGATGAATCAAAAGGTATATCACACAAGGAGCAAATGGCACTTGTTTTGATATATGTTAACAAAGAAGGCAAAGTCATAGAGAGATTTGTTGGTATTGTTCATGTTAGTAATACATCAACAATGTCATTGAAAAAGGAAATCTTTTCTTTTCTTTCTGATCACTTATTAAGTCCAACGCAAATACGTGGGCAGGGTTATGATGGGGCTAGTAACATGCAGGGAGAGCTAAATGGTGTTAAGAATTTGATTTTGAATGAGTCTCCGTCAGCATATTGCATTCACTGCTTCGCTCACCAATTGCAATTAACACTTGTGGCTCTTGCAAAGAAGCATTCAGATGTAGATGACTTTTTTTGTATAGTTACTAATGTCTTAAATATTATTGGAGCATCTTTTAAGCGCAGGGATTTGCTTCAAGAACATCAAGCTGAAAAGTTAGAAGAGGTTCTCAAATCAGGTGAAGTGCATACTGGACGAGGATTAAATCAAGAGTGTGGGCTTCAACGACCAGGTGATACTCGTTAGGGTTCTCATTATAATACGTTGGACAACCTTATTGTCCTATTTCCATCGATTATTCATGTGCTTTAACTTACTGCACGTGAATGTCCAAACTATGCCGACATAATTGTTGCTGAAAGTCTTATGGGTAAGATTAAGGAATTTGATTTTGCTTTTATGTTACACTTGATGTTAAAAGTTTTAACAATGACAAATGAGTTTAGTTGTGCATTACAAAGGATGGATCAAGATATTGTCAATGCAATGGGACTCCTTGCTCTTACAAAGCAACGATTACAAATAATGAGAAAAAGTGAATTTGGATCTTTAATGGAAGATGTCTCTTCTTTTTGTGATAAACATGATATAATGATTCTAAAGATGGACGTTCGCTACTTTCCTGGGAAGTCGAAGTGTAGAGCTCTTGATGTTACATATTCTCATCATTTGCGTGTCGACATTTTTTATGCTGTTATAGATTTGCATTTTCAAGAGCTTAATCGACGCTTCAATGCTATGAGTACTGACTTACTCCTTGGTATGGCTATCTTAAATACAGTTAATTCATTTGGTAATTTTGATAAGAACAGAATAATGAGGTTGGCTGAATATTATCCGAATGAGTTTGATAGCAGCAAGCTTCGAGATCTCAGTTGTCAGCTTGATAGTTTTATAGTTTATGCCCGTGGTGTTGACAAGAGGTTCTTTGGGTTAAAGGGAATTAGTGATCTTGCTAAAGTGTTGGTTAAGTCAGATTTGCATCAAACTTGGCCACTTGTTTATTTTCTTATCAAGTTGACTCTCATTCTTCCTGTTGCTACAACTTCTGTGGAACGAGCTTTCTCATCTATGAACTATATCAAAAGTGAACTTCGTAACAGTATCGGTGATAAATTTTTAAATAGTTATTTAGTTTGCTATGTAGAGCGTAAGATATTTGCAAGTGTCAGAAATGACGCTATTATTCACCGTTTCAACATATGAAAAGTCGCCGAGCACCGTTGTGAGTTTTGACTAGGGAAGTCCTTTTTTTGTAATGATAACATTATTATTGTGACTCGTGGTTAGAAGTTATTTTTGGTAATTAATATTTTTCATCGCCCCGTTCAAATAACTTGCGTTTATATTAAGCGATTGATAGCACTTTTATATTAATAGAAAGTGAGCACCCACGACCTTAAAATCCTGGATCTGCCAATGCTTATTAATGCATATCATTTCATGTCTCAGTCTCAGTTATTATTATTTGGTATCATTGTTTCGGGCTAGTTTCATGGCATTGTGAGCCTGTGTTTGTGAGACTGGAGAGTGATGACTGAGTGAGTCTGAGAGCCTGATTATGAGTGACAGATATGGGATCGGATTGCACGTTGCAGCGTTTATGTTGATGATTGTGATAGCACTTGGGTTGTAGGAGTCCCTCCGGAGTCTATAACACGCCCCTAGTGAGCACAGATGATATTTTTGAGGGATGGATCTTCCCTGGGCATGGATCTTGTCCGAATTATTTATACCTGGAGATGGATCTTCTCCATCGGGCTGGAATGACCTTCCTCGGTACTGAGTGATTATTGTCAGCGATTCTGGGATGGATCTTTCCTGGGCCGGATGGCCATATATAGTACCGAGTGGTTGAGCACTTGAGAGTGGAGGTACATGGTACATTTCATACATTCTGTGCATTGGCACGTAGAGATATGCTTAGCTTATTACTTTACATTGTTTATATTTGCATTTACTGTACTTCCTGAGCTGAATACTTGAACGAAAAGCATGTCTACTTTACTGTACAGTCTAATTTTGTTATCTGTGAGGTTTAGTCTGTCACTACCTATCAGTCCACAGTTTGGACTTGTTACTTACTGAGTTGGTGCACTCACGTTACCCGCTGCACCTTGTGTGCAGATCTAGATATCTCAAGTCACTGTAGCGGCTGTTGACTATTCTAGTCGCGGACTTTCATCGAAGATAACGAGGTAGTTGCCTGGCGATCGCAGTCCCGCCTTTCTCCTTCCTTATCTCCCTTTTAGTGTATTTTGACTATTCTCATACTATGTTGTCTTGTTATATTTCAGAATAATTTTAGTATTGGCTCATGACTTAGTGACACCCGATGTCAGAGTTGTATTTTCCGCATTTTTGGTTTTAAGTTTATCTCTTTTACGAAAATCATTTTGAAAAAGGTTATTATCTAATTTTTAATGAAATACCGAATTGTTTGGGAGTGTGTCGGCTTGCTTAGATCCACGATAGCGCCATCACGGCCGTGTTGGTTTTGGGTCGTGACAGCTGAGCTCAATGACTGCAAATGGATAAGACGTGGTCGGGGTTGAAGCCAACCACAGCTCGGTGGCGAGGAATCTCCAAGAGAAAATCCAATGTCGAGGTCGTATAGAGAACGAATAACAGTAACGACTATAATAAGTCTTAGAATAGCGAGAAGGAATATTCCACTGAAAATCCTTTAATTGTACTTTTTAGGGTTTTCCAGGAATATCCCCTATAAAAAGGAAGAGATAAGGAACAAAAGAATCTTCACTTTTCTGATAAGAACACATTGTAAAAGGGTTGACTATCAAGAATATACAATAAGTTTGTCTTGTCTACTGATTTTGTTGCTCAATATACCTCTTTTATTCACAAGATCTAAGGATCCATTGTCCATCTTCTTATTTTATTAACACACATTATTGTCAGAAGGAGGAATTATCCAAGTCATCTAACATTTGTGTGACAAATTCTTTCTTATTACATTTAATGTCATAATCCACATTTATTGCATATTTTCATCGTTACATTCATTGTCAATCATTGAACATTTCCTTTGCATTTATTAATACTAGACACGGTCCCATCTCATCAGTACATTCAAACTTCAGATCTAGGAGTTATTACGTTTAACTAGGATTCATCCTCTATTTTCTCATTAATCAGTTTAACAAAAAGATTTAAAATTTTTTGGTCAAACATGTTATCCGGCTCAACAAATTTTCCTCGATCTCGATTTTGTTCGGTCCTGGGGGCTCGAGCTTGACAGTATAACCTCGTACCTCGGTTCGGCATGTGTTCTAGGTCGAACCTTAATCTATTACATTACAGTCTCGGTCAGCTCGCGCAAGAAGCGGGCCCGGTTTTGACTGTATACAAATTTACGCTAATATGTTCAGATTTAGAAGTCACACGTAGTACTATTTTGTCGCAATTTTTTGTGTTTGCTACATATTTTGAGTTATTAATTATTATGATATATAATACACTTTTTAAGTAGTTTTTAATTATGTAAGTTTTTTGAAAAACTAATAATACTATGTCTAAATGCATGATCCAAATTAAGAAGTTTGAATCTCCTAAAGCGATAAAAGAAAATCATATAAATTGAGATAAAAGGAGTAAATATTGAAAGAATTTGTTAACAGTAGAACTTCAATTGCAAGAAAAACTAAAAAACTAAGGTACACAAGTTAAAAGTTGTCTCCCCGATAACATTTAACTAGACCCCAGTTCGTTTGGCGTTATGTATTTTGGATTGCTTCAAATTTATAGTATAGAAATTGTCAAAATATATGCCCAATTGCTTTAAGTTCTACTCGATTGATACAGGGAATAAAACCAAGGTGGCCGGCGATTGAACTTTACGTTCCTGTGATTGTGGTTCTTTTATTACTTCTTTTTCCTTATTATTTTTCTTTAATTACAAAAATACCCGATATTCCCTGAAAGACTAAAAAGGACGACTACATGGAGTTGACATAATTAAATGATGAAAATAGGAAAAAATGGTACATTCACGTTGCACTCCATTAAAGAACTCAAGCACCCGCCACCCACTACATCTCTTTAATCAATACTTTTGTTATAGATTTGGATATATCTTAAAATAACAAACCGACTTAAAATGATCCGTGTTATCACGGTAAAGTGATTATAATTAAGTTTTCTTTTAAGGCAAGGGTCTATTAAAACAGTCTTTCAATTTTCACAAAGTAACGATAAGGTATGCATACACAGGCAACTTCAGAAGCTAAACTCATAGGCAACTCCAGGAGTTAAACTCTATGAGTTCAACTTTAAAAAAAATTTAACATTGAATCAATTGTATTTTTAAAGTTATGGGTTCATATTTATTATTTTTGCATTTTAATGAATTTTTATATATATATTTTTTACCTTGCGTCGAAAGTTATGGGTTTAATTCCGTCCCTGTACGTACACTATATTCTTTCCAAACCTCACTGGTGAGATTGCATTGAATATGTTATTGTTATTGTTGTTATCATGGTGAAATAATAAGAAATTGAGAATGCAGTTTGCTCTGTGGAAACTATATATGCTTGTATATATAGCAATGGAGGATTGAAGTTTCGGCGAATATTTGAGTTTACTTTGTCTCTCTACGACTAGGAAGAAAGTTCTGGATCGAGACTTCATATAAAATGCTATTATTTGCTTTCTTGAGAAATTTTTCATTGTCCGGATATGATGTGTAATAATTGAGGAGGACAAGAATGTTAGGAAGGAGGGGATATTAATGGATCGTTGCATGGATTCTGAGAGTGCTATGTTTGATAGAGCGATTATAAAAAAAAGTAAAAATTAACTGCGAATTTCGTCACTAATCTGTTTTCAAATTGCTCGTAGCTAACAAAAATTCTTAATAATCTATCTCTAATATGTTGCTAAATAAAATTAGCGACAACTATTATTGTTTAGCTACAAAATGTGTCCGTCGTTAAATCCTAGTATTTTCTAAGTAGTGAATTGAAGGAACTTGAGTTCGCATGGAGCTCTTGCTGTGTGTCCTGTGGTTGTCATGATTTTTACAATAATAGAGTTACTATTCTACCTTATTTCCGGACAAAGAAAATCTTAGTAGGCGTTTGGATATATAAATGATAGTATTTGGAGTTAAGTTGAAAAATCGTATTCGGGTTCTGAAATTATGTTTGGATATGTATTTCGCTTGAAAAATATTTGCAATTTCGTGAGTGGAGAATAAAAATTCTTAATATTTTCCAAAAACTTGAAAAAATTCATGGACAAATATATTTTTAAATTTCTTTTTGAAAAAAAAAAATGGATGAACAAACGAGGCCTTAAAAAGTTGGGAAGAAAATTAACCTTGGTAGAATTTTCAGTTTAGTTAGACGAGGTTAATTAGAGGTTGTTTGGATTGGCTTTTAAGGTGGTCAAATTAGCTTTTAAGTTTTTTTTAGTCTTTTTTCATTGTTTGGCAAAAGAAAAAAAAGCTTAAAATAAGTTTAAAACTGCTTAACACAAGTCAAAAGCAAGAAGTTGGGATTACTTTTTGGCTTAAAAATTATTTCTGCTGAAAAATAATTTTTTTTAAGTCAATTCAAACGGGCTCTTAGTCAAAGGTGTCGTACCACGTGCTGACTTCCATGCAATGCAATGTTATCAATCACTTTAAACTTCTTTCTATCTCTCTTCAATTTTCCTTTTAAATTTGGTTGGGTTTCAGAGGTTAGACTTCGTCTTAGAAATATTGTTTGCGGTTAATTTGAGGAAAAAAGGTGGAAAAGTATGAGAAGATTAGTTTATTAATTCAGTCCACCCTTAAGCCTTGACTAATTGGTTATCATCCTGCTAATTATGTTGATTGGTAAGACTTATAAATGAAAAAAGAATCAAATTTCCTTCTACTTTACTCTAGATCTTGTGTTCTTATTCTCGTGCTACCGATTAACAACAACTGAGCGTTTAAGACAAAGACAGCTTAAAAACATATACAGATACAAAAGTAATGTCTTTTTATTCATCTCAAACGATTAGTAGAATTAGTTAACCTGATTAATTAAGTTAATAAAAAAGCAATTGACTTAACGACTAATGAAACTTGGACGATAGAACTTTTACCACGAACTAATAATCCGAGGTATTCCAGTTATCTTTACTTTGTCCAAAAATATATTCTTTTCTTTTCCGATTCCGAATATTTTTCGCCAAGTAAAGTGTATTACGTAGGCGGTTTGGACATAAATTTCAAAATAAATTTTTAAATTTGGAATTTCACTAAAATTTGAATTGAAGATAAAGTTAAGTTTGGTTATAATTTTTGCAACATATTTGGATGTCTTTTTTTGCAAAATCATAAAATATGATTTATACCCTATAACTTGTAAAAAAATATCAAAACCGCCCTATTTTAATTATCATACTTGAAATAAATAATGAAACATGCTATTATTTAACTATTATCATATTCTGTTTTACTTCACTACACAGAAGATGCAAACGGGCATGCATTTTTAAGTGAAAATACTACTTATTTATTAATATGATATTGTTTAACTTTTAAAAGTATAAAATAAATATTTAAAATTAAAAACTAGTGAAAATTCATTTTGCGTCTCATGAAACACCTTCAGGGAAAAAAAATCAAACTTCATAAATTAATTAATATGCAATCACATCACATGGGCATGCTACTCTCTCTGGCAGGTTATTAAAATTCGTATGTTAATTTATCCCATTAACTTTAATCAATACGTACTGTACGTAGAGTAATATATACTGTATCCCATTAACTTTCTTCTTTTATGTTACAAAAGTATATTATCACATTAATAAAATATTAGATCATGAATTATCTTACAAGTATGATATCGTATTTAACTTCACCGTCATATTATGTTTCAACTTCACCATAGTATATATATTTATGAAGAAATATAATCTAAAGAAGTCAAATGGTTGGAAATATTAAAAATGCATGCATTTATTTAACGATCGCGATAATAAGAAGATAAATTGAAATAATTTTGGTACATAATATATAATTAAGGAAAAGTAAAAGTAAGTCGTAAAGAGCAAACCAATCCATTAGTTTATACAATAGTCCAGTTATTTAGAATTACCACAAATATATGTTACCAAGTGAAAAAACTTATTTAGTACCCAAAAAAAAAAAAAAAAAAAAGAAAGACCAAACTGAGAAGTAGGTGTGGTTCTTCGAATCGACGAGAAAAGGGAATAATAGTTCGACTGTAAAAGCTTAACCTGTACAGCAGAAACAGCGATTTTAAACGTCGGCTAAAACGCACATGTTACGTGCTCAATTCTGTAACTTCAAGCTTAAACGGCGTTAGTCTCCGCCTTCTGGTAAAGCGTTGAGGTCCAAACCACCTTTTCGCACGATTCCTTGTGTTCTTCTCTGGCCAGCTACAACAGTACTGTTCCCAACGGCCGGCGATGCGGTTAATTTGACGCCTTGAACGTTAACGTTTGGCAGAATTTGAGAATTCTTCTGGAGATATTTCACTGCCACGTGCATCCTCCGCAAGATCGCGAAGAACTCGTCAACCTCCGCCTCTGATGGTGGCGGCAACACCACCGTCTCCTCCTCCTCCTCCTTCACAGCGTTTTCTGTCTCATGCTTGCTCCGATCTCCGCCGTTAACATCATCGTTCTCTTTTCTCTTCCTCTTCTTCTCCCCGTCCATGGTAAGTAGCATCTAGCTATTCTGATTAATGGTCAATAATTATAGTACTTCTCTATTTATCCTAGTACATGGTATTTCTATGCTTTTCATATGTTTTTTTTTTTTTCCTGGCTTATTGCTGGTGGTTTAGAATATAATGCCTCCGTCCCTCGACTCATTCTGTTGCTGACATAGCGAATCTGACATCACGTGAATGGCATTATCATATATATGTGTAATGGTCACCCACGCGCTTTCTTTTTGCATGCCAAAGATATGTCTTTCCCTTAGGGGATATTTTTTTTCTTCATATAATAATAAAATGAAGATCTTACAAGTCACAAATTTTATCAGTGTATATAAGTCGATTCAATACGAATTTGAGGAGACTTAGCGGCCATTTGGACATAACAATTGTAAAATTCCGGAAATAAATGGGAAAAGAATTCAAACAAAAAATGTTATTTTAAAATTAGAGTTGTATTTGAAAATGAATATAATTTGCAATGTTGTTTATTTTCTGTGAGTGATCTGAAATTTTAAAAAATACCTTTATGAAGTTTTCACCGAAAAAATCCGAAGTTCATTTTCAAGTGAAAAGTGAAATTTTCATGACCAAATACTGAATTCGAAAAGTGATAATTTTTCGAAAAAGAGTGAATTTGTTTTATGGTCAAACGATCCCTAAGTTCGGAATTTTTTATTTTTGGTTTTTTGAAATGCTATATCAATACAAATTATCAGTGTGACTTTATGTTTCGATAATTTGAAATTATATACAACTTTAGCTCATTCTTCAAAAAACTATTAGGAAACATAAAGCCATGCTCAGGGGTGTACATGGACCGGTTGGTTCGATTTTAACCAGCTATTTTTTCTTTTTCTTATTAGGGGTGGGCATCAGTCGGTTCGGTTTGGTTATGAATATTATCGTTTTAGCATATCGGTTATCGGTTTAGCGGGTATTTGTTAGTCGATTATCGATCATTATCGATTCGTTTAGCGGTTATTTATTAGTCGGTTATCGATCATTATCGGTTCGGTTATCGATTTACCCGATAAGATAACTCAATCTAGAGTTACGCAAAAAAAGAAGACAATTCACTTGAGTTAAGCAAAAAAGGGAAGAATTCACATATATTATACTACCCATTTCTGTGTTCTGTCTAGTGGCCAACTGAAATAGTACTAATTCTTCAACAACAGTTGTCCAAATACATTAATAATAATATATAGTAGTAGCAATTTCGCCTTAAAGCTAACAAGTCCAAACATATAGTACTAACAATTCAAATTCAAGTTAACAAGACAACAACTACTCAATCCTTTAGGCTTCACCAAAAAATCAGTGGATAAATACTTATTAAACTGCAGCAATTCCCACAAAATGGTCCAAGGCATTAGCTACCTCCTCCTATATCATAACAACAATAGTTGATTTAGAATTTCTATTTCACATAATACCTGCACTTCTACAAGCGTTGAAGCCCTCAAACAGTCCAAGATAAATTGGATGTCGTTTGTCAAATGCCTAATCTAAAAAACGAAACTATAGAGCAATCCCTATACTAAGATGATTTTTGTTATAGAAATTAAAAGCTTAACGTATAAGACTAAAAACTGCTAGGAGTAACTAGTAGGTCTATGAAGAATGAAGAATGAAGACGAAGCAACTGAAGAATGCGGCTGAGAAAGAATAGGAGAGAATGAACTGAAGCCCTAGCATATGTATATACTGACGAGTAAAGTCGTAATTTTATTAATTCTTATTAGGTTATCGGTTAATCCATTAATAAAATTGGCAAACCGAGGCCCGAACCGATAACCCAATAGTGAAAAAAGTCTAAACTGTTACCGAACCGCTAACCCAATAACCCGATAACCCAATAAACAATCAATGGTTCGGGTTATCGGTTTTACCCGATATATGCCCACCCATAGTTTGGATTGGTTCGATTTTGTCTGGTTTTTCGGATTTTTTGTTACATGAATATTATTCGAATCTTACTTTGTTAAAGTATAGATATAGTTTTGAATTAAAAAAAAATTGACAAACATATGATCTATCAAAATATTCTAATGGGAGAATTTTTTAGTAACACATGATAGTTATTTTCTTAGCCATCTAACAATATTTTTTCGTTAATGTACGCATTTAAGGTTAACACGTGATAGGATCCCATGTATTCCTATATTTTTTAAAAGAAAATTCAATCTAAAGTGTTATATATATATATATATATATATATATATATATATATATAT
>ML291171.1:106493-144763 GCA_005239495.1 Nicotiana undulata | reverse complement strand
ATATTAAATATTTATATATCGGTTTGGTTCGGATTTTTTTAGTCAACACCAAACCATTTCAAACCAAACCTAGTCGGATTTATTAATCGAATTGGTTTTATTTTTCGGTTTGGTGCTATTTTTCCGGTTCGATTTGAACACCCCTGCGTTTTTCTATGTTTTATTTTTTTAATATGCTGCATTTCATTTCTTAGGCTTACAGAAGATTGATTTACCCATAATATCACTCAAAATATCGTTCAACCCTTCCTATTGGGTTAAATGCCTTCAAGCGTGCTTTTACTAATAAAATTTGATGGTTAAAATGATTTCATGTAAAAAAAAAAAAATTGTGAAAAAGATTAAGAAACTAGTAGTTTTAATTGTCTAAAATCAATTTAAAACTAGTAGAACAATCAATTTGAATTATTTTTCTTAAAAAGGAGTTTGCATTGAAAACTCGTTCTCCAATTATGAGTGCATAAGCGTCTAACAATTATTTTGGATACATTTTCTCTCATGTTGTTCAAAAATATTATTGCACCATATACGCGCGGTGGCTTTTATATTACTCCAGGTGATTGGAAGTAGGGGTGTTCATGGTTGGGTTATTGCCGGTTTTTTCTTTAAAAAAAATGTCAAACTAAGTAAGTCAGTTTTTCAAATATTTGAATCAAACCAATTAAGTCTAATTTTTTTCCATTCGATTTTTGTCGGTTATTTCAGTTTTTCAAAGATTTTTTTCTTAAATATGAGATGTACACTACCAAACAAATATTCCGTGACAACATTTTCAATATAACACTATCAAATCAATTGATCTTTGAGAAATCTATCATTTACCAAGATATATGGATGATAATTGAAAGAAATAATGATGAATAATTAAAGTACTCAATTAAAAATCGATTATTTTAAACATGAAATAAATTCTTGTACTTAGCAAAAGAAAACTAGCAATCAAACTAGAATGTAAAGGCAAAAAATTAAATTATTATAATAGCAACGAACTAGACTAAAAACATAAATGACTAATATGCACCATAAAATTTTAGAAACTATATATATACACAAAGTTTAAATAACTACTTTTATAGTCGGTTTGGTTTGATTTTTTCGGTTATCTTTTTTATTAAATCAAAATCAAAACCAAACCAAATTAATCGATTTTAAAATTCAAAACCAAACTTAAAAATATTAATTTTTTTGTTCGCTTTAGTTTGATTTTTCAGATTTTTATAAGCACCCCAAATTGGATGGACAATTAGGTCGGCAAGTGAACTTTACGCTCCTTTTATTATATAGTTCCATTCTGCGCATTGGAACACACTTTTCTTCTAAATTCCAATAATCCCCAATGTCCTATGGTTTTTTTCTTTGAAAAGACTAAAGAGGACGACTCTATGGAGTCAACATATTTAAATAGGAAAATGGTACAATGACGTTATTATTCCAATAATAAATCAAGCACCCCACCACTTGCCTTTTGTTAACAGTTCGGCTATAAATTTTGATCTCTTAAACCGGACCTTTAACATAAGAATTGAATATTTGACTTTTTTAACCCTCCGCAGGAGCTCTTTACTTTGTTCTCTTGATAACTCACCTACAATCTTTTGATTGGAGGTGGAGGGCGTCATTTGAGTTAAAACGGTGTGATGGAATGATAACAGATTTATTCACTTTTAACTAGTGATTTTAAATTCAAACTCTAAAAATAAAATTTCTAGTGATAGGGAGCGATTGATTTTTACAAATATGAATTCTGATGAATTAAATTAGTGAATTCCGAATAACGAATAATTAAGAAAAAAGATAGGAGGCATTTGAGTTACCCTTGTATTGGTTGAAATTTGGATCAGTCTTAATAATGATAATTGCCGAGGTCGAAGCTTAGGTCGGCCAATAATTAGGTTCAAAGGCTCTAATTCTAACGAGGTCGACATCAGAGACCCATTGTAACGGTAGTATAGCTTTAAATTAGAATGAAGAAATCCCTCCCTTGTACTTTTTTAGAGTTCCTTAAAGAATGTCCCATTTATATAGGAAAGAGGGGTGAGGAAAAAGGCATCTGAAACTCTGAGAGAGAAGCTTTTGTAATATTGACTATTGAAAGAATATACAATTCTTGTCTTTTCTATTGATTCCCAAGTTAAGAGACAACTTTCATATACAAGATACAAGAACATTGTATTCCATCCACGTTGCCTGTCTTCTGCTTTGCTGACAACAAGATTGCTAACTGTCATTGCTTGGCTTTTGGCCGAGTCATCCTTTATTATTACATTCATTTCCATAGCATGCATTTATTTCACTCATATATCCTCTATCAATCATTATCAGAATTTTTGACTAATATTCAATATTGTGGCGCCTTTATTTTGTTCGTTTATCACCACCCTCATAGATCTAATAGTCATTAAGCTTAACTAGGATTAACCTTCCATTGTATTCATCGAACCTTTCACAAAAGTATTTATCATATTTTTGATAAAATAATTTGGCATCGTCTGTGGGGATTTCCTAATTAAAGTTTGTAGTTTCAGTTAGATCTAAAAGGAAACCAAAAGCATATACACGCACAGAGCTATCTTTTTCCATCTACACAAACTAACAATGGCAGGAAGAGGAGAAGAAAGGTTAAAAGCCATAGCAGATGTTACCGCTAACCTCACGAACACCATTAATGAGGATAACGACGGAGGAGAGATGAACGCTACACTCAGCATCACGGCCGTGCAAGGTGGTTCACCTCCTCCCCGCGAAAGTATAACTGTTGTTCGAGAAAGAGGCGCTTCCACGTACACAACTGAGGAAGCGCCACCAGCGATGAAAAGGTTACTAGAAGCATGGTTGACAAGTACACTAAATGACTTCCTCGAAAAGCCTACTCAAGGAGCGGCTCAGAACGCCACACCAGCAGAAACAACCACCGTCGACGAGCAACCCGCTCCCCGCCCAACAGGTAACATTAACGCTACAGTTGATGCAGGTAGCGACGCCCTCGCAGCCATACTAAGGAAGATGGAGGAAATGGAAAATGAAAACAAGGCACTACGAGATCAGATGAAGGAGCACCAAGATAGGGTCAACAAGATACCCGGTGCCCCAAAACTCCTACCCAAACGAAACGTTGGTCGGTTCGTAGAGCAACCATACAGCAAAGAGGAGGCCCCGTGTCCTATCCCCAAAACCTTCAAAATGCCGCCCTATTTGAAAATATATGACTGCACGACAGATCCTGAAGACCACATAATCCATTACGTCACGGTGGTGAAAGGCAACGACCTCTTGAAGGAACAAGTACCATCTGTGCTATTAAAGAAATTCGGCGAAACCCTAACATGGGAGCCCTAACATGGTACTCACAGTTGTCAGCACAGTCCATAACAACGTTCGAGGAAATGGCCAACAAGTTTGTAACCGCCCACACAGGAGCTAAAAAGGCAGAGGCCAAGGTGAGCGACATATTCGCCGTTAGACAGTCACCTGGCGAGGGACTCAGGGACTTCCTCGTCCGATTCAATAAGGTAAGGATGAGCTTGCCAAATGTATATGAAGGCATGGTCGTAGCAACCTTCCAAAACGGGCTGAACAGAACCGGGTTGAGGGCAACCAGAAAATTATTGAACAAGCTTATGAAGTACCCTCCCACTACTTGGGAAGAAATCCACAACGCCTACTGCGGCGAAGTCCGAGCAGATGAAGATGATCTCAACGGCCCAACTCAACGGCTAACATCAGTCCATATAGAGTCCAGATGAGATCGCCGTAATGACACCCGAAGGGATCACCTAATCTCGCGTCCCAACCGTGATAGGCACCAACCATATGTCAGAACAGCAATTCCACCATCTCCTCGCCATATAGAAGGAACGACAAAGGTATGCCTCCACTTTTATCCACTAACAATTTTTTTGTCTCCCCTTCAGAAATAGTGTACGCACTAGAAAAGCTCGGCCCAAAGGTGAAGTGGCCGCAAAAGATAAAGTCTGACCCTAGCACCAGAAGGTCGAATGCCCTCTGCGAATTTCACCAAGAACGAGGCCACAAGACAGAGGACTGCATAACTTTACGACAGGAAGTGGTGAACATGCTCAACCAGGGACACCTAAAGGAATTGATGAGTGATCGCGGAAGAGCCAATTTCAGCAGAGGACGAGAGCAACACTAGGGCCTCCCAAAGCCTCCCTCCCCCACTCGCACCATCCAAATGATCATCGGCGGAGGCGAAGAGGCCATAATTAATCATGTGAAATTCACCACCACGCACAAGCTAAAGCGATCAATCACACACGAACGGTATGATGACCTCGAAAACAGTATCATCTTCAATAAGTCAGATACCCACGATTTGACTTTTCCTTACATTGATGCTCTTGTTATTACATTACGAATTTTGGACACTGACGTAAAAAGAATAATGGTCGACGATGGAATCAGCACGTGTATTATCGACCCCCAAGTTCTCGCCCAAATAAGACTCGAGGATAAAATAGTTCCACGCTACATAAAACTAACGGGGTTTAACAATGCAGTTGAATGAACTTCAGAAGAAATAACGATGTCCATCCTGGCCGGAGGTATCACATTGGAGACAACGTTCTATGTCATGAACCATGACACAACTTACAACGCCATCACAGGACGACCTTGGATACACGGCATGAGGGCCATCCCGTCTAGCCTTTATCAAGTAATCAAGTTCCCGACCCCCTAGAGAATATTTAGCATCAGGGGTGAGAAGCGCACATCACGAGAGTGTTACCGCATCGCCCAAGATTGTACATACATTCAACAACTGAAAGGAATAAACTCGGAAGCATAACAATTACCAAAGTCGAGAATAAAAGCCGACGGTCAGAATGACATCATCAAATAACTCGACTCTGTGGAAGCCGTAGGGTCAACAATAGAAGACCTCGACCCCATCCAACTAGATAAAAACGACGCCAGCAAAAAGGCCTACGTCGGCCACAAACTCTCCGAACTAGGTAAATTTCATGAATTTTTAACTAACAATGCAGACATATTCGCTTTCTCCCATGCAGATATTCCTGGAATCTCAAAGGACATCGCCACACACAAATTGAAAGTGGACCCGCTCTATCCACCAGTACGAAAAATGAGACGGAAATTCAATGCCGCAATCAACAAAGCATCCGCGAGGAAGTAGAGAAACTCCTAGCCAATGGATCCATCAAAGAATCCAATTACCCCTAGTGGGTCGCCAACGTAGTCATGGTGAAGAAGAAAAATGGGAAATGGCGCATGTGCGTCGACTTCACAAACCTAAACAAAGCATGCCCAAAGGATTCTCTCCCGTTGCCACACATCGACCAACTCATCGATGCAACGGCAAGACACGAGCTGCTAAGCTTCTTAGACGCATACTCGAGATATAATCAGATCCTCATGGAAGAGGAGGACCGGGAAAAAACAACTTTCATAACTCACCAAGGGACTTATTGTTATCGAGTCATGCCGTTTGGTTGAAGAACGCAAGAGAAACTTACGAAAGTCTGGTCACCAAGATGTTCAAATAACAACTCGACAAAATGATGGAAGTATACATAGACGATATGCTAGTCAAATCTGAAAGGAAAGAAGATCACGTTGACCATCTAAAAGAGGCCTTTGACATACTGAGACAGTGCGACATGAAGCTGAATCCCGAGAAATGCGCCTTCGGAGTGACATTAGGCAAGTTCCTCAGCTTCTTTGTGTCACAAAGATGCATCAAAGTCAACCCCGACCAAATCAAAGCTATCGAAGGAATACCCGAACTATTAACCAGCAAGAAACAAGTGCGAAAGTTGACCGGCCGCATAGGCGCACTGTCATGATTCATCTCACGATATTCTGACATATGCCAAAAATTCTTCAACGTCCTCAAAAAGGACAACAGACTCCAGTGGAACTCAGAATGTATCGAAGCCTTGAGAGAACTGAAGGCATATCTGTCGTCGCCTTCACTGCTTGCGAAAGCCAAAACCTGCGAACTCCTCCTAGTATATTTGACAGTATCTAAAGTATCGGTAAGTGCAGTACTCGTCTGCGAAAACAAAGGTACGCAATCACCAATCTATTATATTAGCTAAACTCTGGTCGATGCTAAAACGAGGTACCCACACCTCGAGAAGCTGGCCCTAGCATTGGTCACGGCTTCACGAAAGCTCATACCTCACTTTCAGTGCCACCCCATATTGGTTGTCACGACTTTTCCCCTTAGAAGTATCTAACATAAACCCGAGCTATCGGGAAGATTGGCCAAGTGGGCCATCGAACTAAGCGAGCACGATATCATATATCTGCCCCGAACAACGATAAAGTCGCAAGTGCTAGCCGACTTCGTTGTCGACTTCAGCGCCAAGATAATTCCTGAAGTCAAACGCGAATCCTCTCGTAACGTTTCTCTTCAACCTGACCTATGGGTCCTACATACCGACGACGGCTCTAACGCATCACGATCGGGATTGGGACTCGTACTTAAGGTCCTAACGGGCGAGGTAATCCGCCAATCTATACGATGCCCAAACATGACTAACAATTAGGCAGAGTACAAGGCAGTTATTGCAGTACTAAAAATATCCCTCAAGTATGGAGCCTAGCTAGTTATCCTCCGATGCGATTCACAACTTGTGGTCAACCAAGTAATAGGGACTTATCATATAAAGGAGCAAAGGCTACAAAAATACCAAACAGAAATCCATAAACTACTGCCAGGGTTTGACGAATTCCGGTTCGACCAAATACGTCAAGCTCAAAACACTAAAGCAGATGACCTCGCCAAGTTAGCAGCAACAACAAAAAGTATTAATGGAACGGACAATGTCGTCACATAACTCCACTTGTCATTAGACCGACTTGTGGTACACTCTGTGAACTTAACCTGGGACTGGCACAACCGTATTAGAACTTACTTGCAGAAGGGAACACTCTCGGCAGACAAAAAAGAAGCAAGAAAGCTCCGAATGTAGGCAGCTTGGTAAAATATCATCGGCAACGACCTGTACAAAAGGACATTCGGTGGTCCTTTGGCAAAATTCCTGGGACCAAACCAATCCAGGCGAGTACTCGAAGAAGTACACGAAGTCCACTGTGGTGCCCACACCGGTAATCGAGCACTCGTCAGAGGCCTCATACGGGCCGGCTACTATTGGCCCACCATGAAAAAAGAAGCCGCATAATTCGTCAAAAGATGAGAACAATGTCAGAAGTACGCCCCCATGATACACCAAGCAGGTGAACACCTCCATTTAGTCATGTCACCCTTGCTATTCATCAAATGGGGAATGGACACCGTAGGGCCGCTCCCAGCATGGCGAGGTAATGTACGTTTCCTTTTAGTTTTGACTGGCTACTTCTCTAAATGGGTGGAAGCAAGTGCCTTCGCCCAAATACACGAACATTAAGTCATCACATTCATATGGAGAAATATAATATGTCGCTTCGGCATCCATAGGAAATCAACTGTGATAACGGACCACAGTTCACCGAGAAAAAGACCGTTGAGTTATTCAAGAAATGGCACATCAAGCGCATACTCTCCATGCCATATAATCCCGCCGAAAACGGTCAGGCCGAATCCTCCAACAAAACTATATTAACCATCATGAAAAAGAAACTCGAGGATGCCAAGGGCCTGTGGCCAGAACTGCTACCAGAAGTGCTATGGGCATACCGCACTACGCCAAAGACAAGCACAAGAGAAACTCCATACTCTTTAGTCTACGACATAGACACAGTCATACCAGTCGAAGTCGGAGAGCCATGCCTGAGATACTCCAATGAAAGTGGACTAAACAACGATGAAAGCAAGAAGCAAGATCTCAACGAGATAGAGGAACGTCAAGATATGGCATACATAAGGATGGTCACCCAAAAACAAAGAGCAGAACGGTACTACAACAAAAAGGGAAAAGTTTGACCGCTAAGGTCGAGGACTACATACACAAGGCTAAAACACAGGCAAGCAAAAACCCAAGAGAGGGTAAGCTAGGAACCAATTGGGACGGACCATACGAAATCACCGCAGCAGTTAACAAAGGATCATTCCAGTTAGAAACAATGGAAGGGAAACTGTTGCCCAACAACCGGAACATCACTCATCTCAAATACTTCAACTTCTTAAAATAGACGCCCTCTAAGTTGTACTCTTTTTCCCTCACTCAGGTTTTATCCCTAGACGGGTTTTATCGAGGAGGTTTTTAATGAGGCGATGAGCGGGGCGCCCCAAAGTTCAAGCTGGTTATTCATCGCTCCACCTATCGTCTACTCCAGCCAGACCTATGAAGGGAATAGATAGATGGAGAACTTCTCAAATGTATACGATAAACAAAGTATGTAACATTCTCAAATGAAGTGAATAAACAAAGAATTACACAACATTTCTTCGCACAACTACAAATCTCTCCACTCCACATACATTCTACCTCGCTCGAATTGTTTACATTCGACCTCGCTCGAATCATTTACATTTGACCTCGCTCGAATTGTTTACATTCAACATCGCTCGAATCACTTACATTCGACCTCGCTCGAATCATTTACATTCGACCTCGCTCGAATCATTTACATTCGGCATCACTTGAATCATTTACATTCGACCTCGCTCGAACTGTTTACATTCGACATTGCTCGAACTGTTTACATCCGACATCGCTCGAATCACTTACATTCGACCTCACTCGATTAATTTTCTTTCGACACCACTGTAAGTATTTACACTCGACGACCGGCCAAAGATTGGCCCCAAAATAGACGACGATCGGCCTACTAAGAATAATATCACAATGAAATAAGGCAAGAAACAAGAAGGCAAAGCATACAACAAAAGGTAACCATTCCATTACAAACTGATCAGGTAACAAAACTCGTTTCCTTTACAACGGGACCGAGTACACCCTCCCAAAAACAAAAACAAAAAGAGCACCAAAAGTCAAGCACAAGTCACTAAGTCGCGTCATCCCCTTCAGCATATCCATCATCATACCAAGGATCAAAAGCAAGCCTATCCACTACGTCATCATCACTATCGTCCCCTTCAGGAAAATCAGGAGCATAGCCACAAGCTTTACGGCTTGCCCGCACTTTAGCATGAACATCGGCGAGTTCCTCCTCGGAGACCTTCCCAGCGGCCTTCAACGACCTGAATATGTCCAGCTGAGCCTCAACATGAACCCACATCTCATACGACTCCACAACACGCTCGCATCAACGGAAGTTTGAGAAGCAGACGGACGATCCAGTTGTTCCTTCTGAGCCCTCAGAACCAATATCTGCTCATTCAACCTTGTCAAATCCGCCTCCATACCCCCAACATGCTCCTCTAATCTCGCCACTGTGAGCGATAAAATCTCCACTTCATTAGCTCGATCAAACCTACAGACACACAGGGTTCCCGCCAAGGCCGCCGCTTTCGCTATCGAGGCTGTCCTGACTCGCTCCGCCAACTTCAGCTCCTCAACCTTGGCATATAACTCGGCCTTCAAATCGGTAACCCTCACCTCACTCTAATCGAGCTCGGCCTTCAAAGATACCACTCGCGCATGGAGGTACGAATTATCAGCCATCACTCCATTCCCCAGTTCGAGCTCGTCTTCCTTGGACTTCAACACCTCTTCTAGCTCGCTACACCGGCTAATGGCTTTCAAAAACTCCTCATCCTTCTCTTTTAGCTCTTCTTCCTTCCCTCTAATTTCATCACGCAGTTCCTGGAACTTCCCTTCTTTGCCAACGCTCCTCATCACCTTCCGATTCTTTGAACGGTATTCTCTGTACTTGGACTCCATCCTCTTATACTGAGCCACCCTCTCCTCATCCTGCCGGTCATTCTCAATATCGAGGATAAAAGTCTGACAAAAGGGAAAGAGAACATAAGTCAGCCAAAGTAAAGTAATACCAGTGAAGCGTATGAAAGACTAAGAAAGACACTCACACGCAGAGCCATCCCAGATATGCGAAGAGAAAGGTCGGCATCCTTCAGTTTCTGTAGAGTCTTGTTCTCGGCCTCGGCACACAAAGGGGAGAACGATGGTGCCACATGCTCAGACCAGAAGGTTGAAATCCACAGGTACGACTATATGATTGTTAGGACCCTCCATCCGTATCTCCACTCGAGTCTTCCTTTGGGTAAAGGCTCTAACCTTGTTGGTTTCAATGTCAAAACACGAATCAACATCCCCCACGCCAAAATCATCACTCTGTCCTTCCCTCGACGAAGGACGATCACCTGCAGTTTGTGCAGCCTCCACGCCGCTATCAACCACCTCGGCACTGGATGGCCTCTCTCCCATGATGTACTCGGGAATAACACATGTCTCCTCGATAGGAAATATCTCCAACCTCGTCCTAAGGATTGAAGTCCTCTCCGACCCTTCCACGGCTATGAATTTTCCCGTCTCTACCCTTCTCCTCTTCCTCGAAGAAGGATCCTCATCGCGAGAAGGTTCATTAGTAAGAAGAAGGAATTGATAAGGCGGGACATCGCTTAGAACAGCCACATCTGAAGAGATGACCCCCTCCGCCCGTTGAATCCCGGCTCCGCCTCTCGTGGATTCAACCAAAATGAACTCCCTCGCAATAGAGGCCACCTTTTAACGGAAGGCAAGAGTAGGCATCTTCGCTTTCTTGGAAGCCCGCCGACCTAATACAAATAAGAAGTTTGAGTTAGAAAACGCTAAGGTGTTCGACCAAATGAGATAACCAAGACACTTACGAGGGGGACCTTCGGCCAACCAGCCCTCCATGTCCAGAACGATGGAGGGAGAACGCTTTACAGCTGCAAACGAGAAAGCGGTAAAAAATCGAAAAGAACAGGAAACGACAAGGAACGAATGACAGAAAACACGGGGAATTACTTACGATGGTAATTCCATTTTTCAGGAACCTGATCGGGTCCGCCACCAACTGATCAATTATGAAGAAGAGGTATTTGCGTTAACCGACTTGCCTTATCATCCATTCCGGCCATTAAACCTTTCGTCCCACGATTCCGCAAATGTATCATGGTGCCCCTGAAGAAGGTGGGTGAAAATAAGTGTAGTAGATGGTGAAGGTCAACCCCGCAGCTTGCCAGATCTGCATACTTGGTCAGCATTAAGAAGATCTTATAACTGTAAGGAGAGAGCTGAGCTGGACAAACGTTGTAAAAACGGAAAAATTCTTCGGCCAACTTAGGAAGTGGCAAGGCGTAGCCGATCGTGAATGGATATACATAGAAGGCGCAGAGGCCGGGGTGATGAACCTGGATTGTGTCACCTCCCGCAGGAATGAACTCGATATGAGAGGGGATGCGATACTTAGTTCGCATCTCCGCTAGTTCGGCCTCCCCCGATTCGGAAAGTTTAGGTTCGGGGGTAGGCCCAGGCCCCTTGGGGAAGTCGATTCTGGCCGCGGGGTTTTTAGGTATCACCTCATCAACGGTAGGAAATCTTTCGTCCCCTTCAATCGAAACTCCTTCATCGGTAGGAAGGATAGACAATGACAAGGGAGCGACATCGGAAATATCGTCATGACTGCAAGGGTAAGTCGACATGATGATTGTAATAGATCGAACAATGAAAGGAAAAGAAATAGGGATCATTAAAGGGGATGAAGAAATCAAGAGGAAGAGTTTGCAGAAGGAATGGAGGGGATGCACAAGTGATGAAAGGTATCAGAGGAGAGAGGGGCGGTGAAAGTTTCAAATGAAGAATCCTTCGCCTATTTATAGGGTTGGGTGGCCTAAAAATCGAGGCCAAAAGCTACCTGCAAGCGCGAGAATTGAAGCACCAACAGTGCATGCATTTCATGGGGAAGATGCATAATGATGACGCACGTGATGATGACATCATACGTCACTTGTGTTAGTCGCGGCGTTAACGGGCGTCAATTAACTGGTTACGACCAAATTTCCTCCATAACGGACGCAGAGTGATCCGCTAACCAAGGAAGAGGGGTCCACGACCTTGATAAGCGGAGGGACTAACTGTATTGGTCAAAATTTGGACCAGTCTTAATAATCAGAACGACCGAGGTCGAAGCTTAGGTCAGCCAATAATTAGGTTCGAGGGCTCTAATTCGAACGAGGTCGACATTAGAGACCCATTGTAACGGTAGTATAGCTTTAAATTAGAATGAAGGAATATTCTGTTAGTCCCTCCCTTGTACCTTTTTAGGGTTCTTAAAGAATGTCCTCTATATATAGGAAAGAGCGGTGAGGAAAAAGGCATCTGAAACTCTGAGAGAGAACCTTTTCTAATATTGACTATTGAAAGAATATACACTTCTTATTTTTTCTATTGATTCCCAAGTTAAGAGATAACTTTTCATATTCAAGATCCAAGAACATTGTATTCCATCCACGTTTCCCGCCTTCTTCTTTGCTGACAACAAGATTGCTAACTGTCATTGCTTGGCTTTTGGGCGAGTCATCCTTTATTATTACATTCATTTCCATTGCATGCATTTATTTCACTCATTCACTCATATATCCACTATCAATCATTACCAGAATCTTTTTCCAATATTCAATATTGTGGCGCCTTTATTTGGTTCATTTATCACCATCCTCTTAGATCAAATAATCATTAAACTTAACTAGTATTAACCTTTCATTGCATTCGTCGATCTTTCACAAAAGTATTTAACATATTTTTAGTAAAACAACCCTAGAATGAGTGATGCACTACTTTGATTCCTAAGAAGGTGGGGATAAAGTAAATAAAGAAAAAGAAATATACACATATACTATTACAGAACATTAAGAAGTAAAATGGGAAAGTTGGTCGGGTTCAGATGCAATTTGATCCCCATTATCATCATCATGAAGTAATTCTTCTTTTGCTTTTTTGTTTTTAACACAGTGTTTGATTCGACTAGTCAAGTATCGGAAAATTTTAATTTAGGGATAAAGCGCTTCTATTAAAAAAAAGTTAAGTTTTTAAGACTTACAATTCCAAATATTTAATTAAGGATGGGAGAAAATTTATCATTTCATCATAACTAATCAAGAAAAATATCTGAACAATTCTTTTTTGCCTTGGCTTGCTAGGATTTTTGCATGTTTTTTTATTGTGTCCGATCTCATGACAGTTGCTGCATTCATGAGGATAGTCAAACTTCCTCACCTTGTTGGGATTTATTGGTTCATCTATACCTTTTTTCCTGCACTTTCTTGGTCTTCCGAGTTTATTATCTGAAGCTTCAGGTGGTAGAATAGGTTCACCTGGTGCAATGTCCCATTGTGATTGATCTGGTATAGGAATAATTGTCCCATAATAAGCTTTTTTGAATGTCGAAACATGGTAAAATGGATGTACAAAGTCTTCTGGTTCATGACGAGCAGTCATTATGGCGCTAATTGTGTGTCTACATGGTATACCTGTTACATCCCATTCTCTACAAGTACATACCTTTTCCTTGAGCTGTGTCACGTATATTTTCAACCCTTCATGAACCTCCCAAATTTCATTTCCAGCTTCTATTGGTTCACAATCTAAAGTTTGTTGTTTGGTCTCTTCAATCTTCTCCATTATCCTTGGACAAACTAGTCCATCATAATCTTTAATCCATTCGCATCTTTCTTGCAACCTACACATCATCTTTCTTCGAATGATCTCCAACATGGTTAGTATTGGTTGGTCTCTAGCTTCTTGAATCCAGTGGTTAAATATTTCACAGATATTATTGCTCAACATATCACATTTTGGCAATGTTGAAAAAGCTGACTTACTCCACTGGTTGGCTCCAATTTTTGATAACCATCGATGAGCTTCTATATTTTTTTTTCTTGATCAATTCATATAATTTTCAAAATCTACAATAGTATATGATCTAGCTGCTTCCCACATCAAGTCTTTCAGTTTTTTATCTTTGAACCTAAGTTTGAAATTGGCATACATATGCCTAACACAGAACGTGTGATCAACATTTGGCATAACTTTCTTAAAGGATTCAAGGAGACCCTACAATCTTTTGCAATGTACAGTGACTCTATCACTTTCATTTTTTTCGAATCCAACTTCAAACCCATTCTTTATTGCATGTTTTCTAAGAGCCTTCCTAAATTGTTGAGCTGAAGAAAAACCCAAAAACCCAAACCTGTGAACAATATTGGATTTTTCATATCAGTCTCTTCACTAAACCATTCAATATCCTTATTAGGAGCATCACACTTTGTCTTATCATCACCACTTAAGTCTTCTGAATCACTTCGAACACCTTTAGATAGACCAAAAGATCTTCCATAATATGAGTCAATATGGATATTTTTAATTATCATGTGGTCAATATATGGCTCACCAATATCTCTTGTAATTCCTGAGTTGAGATTATTCTGTAAAAGTATTTATATCTTCAAATAAGTCTAAGAAAATGAAGACTATCAGTTTTCAAATTCATTATCATAATTTCTATTTCTATTAATATTGTAAAACTTTTGCGCCTTTTACATTCATAACCTGCAAAAATTTAATGTGTAAGTTAATGACATGATTGTATGTATTCCTCTATCTATGCTTATATGTATCACGATTCACAAGACTAAAAGCCAAACAACAAATCCACGAGATTATCATATTAGCATCATCTTTCATGTTATTACTTTGTTTGCAAAGCTATAAAATCGGAGAATACTTGCAACAATCTAGTCGGTCGTTCCGAGAATTATAGCCCTATTTTTTCCATTTTTTCTTCTTTATGAGTTTTTCTGAGTTATTGTGTTGCATCGGGTTGGTTGGTTAGGGTTCAGAGTGGTCTTGGAGCGCAATGAGACACTTAGTCTCTTATTTAGGAGTTTAAGTTGGAAAAGTCAACCAGATATTGACTTATGAGTAAACGATCTCGGATTGGATTTTTATGATTCCGTTAGCTCCATTAGGTAATTTTGGACTTAGGAGCGTGTTCGGAAGGTAATTTTGAAGTCTATGGTAGGATTAGGCTTGAATTGGCGAATTAAAAATTTGACAGATTCCGATCGGTAGTGAACAATTAAGCTTTTTATCTACTCTGGTCCAACTAACACGACTAGGGGCCGCTAAGGTGCTGCATTTTGCATGTGTCTGTGTAGTTGACCTTAGAACATGAAAAAGAGAAGAAGAAAACAAGAGAAACATCCATTTGACAGATTTTAAAACACTTGTTAACTTCTAGTACTTGACAAAAGAAAATGTGCTTATTCATCTCATTAAGAACCAAGTCAAATCTCAATATCGGAATCGGAATAGAACTTCGGAAGTTGTATCAAGTTCATTTAGTCATTTATGATGTGTGTGCAAAATTTGAGGATATTCGGACAAGGTTTGATTGGTTTCGGCGTCTTTTGCGCAATTGGGAGGTTTAGAAGTCCTTAGGCTTGAATCCAAGGTAAGTTGGTGTTTTGGTATTATTTCGCGTGATTCTTAGGTTCGACTAAGTTTGAATAATGTTATGGGATGTGTTGGTATGGTTGGTTGAGGTCCCGAGGGCCTCAGGTGTGTTTCGGATGGTTAGCGGATGGGTATAGCTGTTGAAAAAGCTGCTGATGTTGCTGATGTTGGGTTTCTGATGTTGGGAAGTGCGGGATGCACAAAATTGGCGCGGACCGTAGTAGGATTTCGCGGCGGCGACGAGATTTTGCGATCAGCGGTGGAGGCTGGCGCGGACCGCATAAGTTTGGTCACGACCGCAGGAGTTGGAGATTTTCGCGGCCGCGGTGAAAGTTGGCGGACCGCGTAGTGAGGATCCGAGGGGTGCACTATAAATACGGGGTTCAGGATTTTATTTCACACTTTGGACCTAAAGAGCTCGGTTTGTGACAATTTTTCGAAGGGTTTTCAATAAATTCATCAAGGTAAGTGATTCTAACTCGGATTTGAATAATACATGAATATATCACTGATTTCATCATATGATTAGTACTTTGGGGTGGAATTTGAGGAAAATTGTAGAAATTTCATAAAATGGACTTTTGAGGGTTGAATGTCGATTCGAAGTCAGATTTTGATAAATTTGGTATGATTGCTCGTGAGTGAATGCGTTTCCTAGTTTTGTAAATTTTATCTGATTTCGAGAAGCGGGCCCTGATGACTAGGGATTTTACCTTGTTTTATCTTCTAACTGCTTAAGTTTTGGATACATTTGTACATAAAATAGCCCAAAAAGCTGACATGTTGTGCTTGTTGCAGGATTGAGCCAAAAAGGATGACAAACAGTCAAATATCTGCTCAAAAAGGAGTGAATCGTGCTCAAGTACCAAGAACAACAAAAAGGGCAAGCTCAAGTGACCACCGCGGCCGCGGTGGTGAGGTTCAAAGAAGTCTTTTCAAGGCAAAGTCCACCGCGGTCGCGGTCCATTTTTCGCGGTCCGCGGTGGTGAGGTTCAGGGAAGTATTTTCAAAGGCAAAGTCCACCGTGGCCGCGGTCCATTCTTCGCGGTCGGCGGTGGTGAGATTCAGAGAGATTCATTTGGAAGGCTAAAGACACCTCGGACCGGGGTCCATTTTAAGCGGTCTGCGGTCAAGAGGTTCAGACAACCGAGCTTCAGAAGCCCAGAAGACCTTCGCGGACCGCGGTCCATTCTTCGCGGTCCGCGGTGAACCCGTAGGGGAATTTTTATCCGGAATTTTAGGCTAAGTATAATTAGCTTTTTTGTATTTTGTTTAGGTGAAGCTTTCTATCAGCAGTAGTGAGCAGCTCATGGATATTTTCCTTTCATCTTTTATTGCAATTTTAGCTTAATTTCAATATTGAATCTTCATATTTTAGATTATAAATTAATTTCATGGGTTTTGCTTAATCTATTTCTGTGATTTCTTCATTGATTATGAGTAGCTAAACCTATTAGCTAGGTTTATGGCTCAACCCTAATGTGGGTAATTAATGGGTTCTCTAAATTAGAGCTTAGAAGATTATGGGTGATGGATATTTGGGTTGATTTATGATTTTATTGTTAAGATTAGTGGTTGCAAGCACTAATTGGTATTCAATTGACTTGGGTCCTTCTTGAGAAAGAGGACTTGAGTCTAGAAAATCAACCCAACAAGGAATTGGGATGAAATCATGAGAATTGATAGTCCCAATTAACAGGTCAAACCTCGAGAGAGTAAAACCCTACTTGATCCCATATTGCTTGTGCAAATGTGACACCCAATTGACCTTGAGAAAGACAATTAGGCATAGCCACTCAAACAACCGAGAGGTATAGAGTGGGTAACTTTAGAGCATTTGGCTATATCATAATTCCCCGAATAACATCTTTGCCTTAGATATTAGAATCCGTTAGTTACTCGCCTAGGTAAGAAGTCACAACCCTAGTGCTTTTATCCAATTAGAAAATAACCCACAAAGATAATAGTAGTTCAATTGCAATCATTATTAGTATATATCATAGTTATAGTACAAAACCATCAATTATGAAAAGCGTAATCAAGAACACGAACCATTGCTAGATCACTTAGAAAATCACTCCAAATCATAACTCCCTGAGGATTCGATCCCGACCTTTCGAGTAAAAGCTGCACCGACCCTCATCTTCCTACTTCAATAGTAGGTGGGTAAGAGCCGATCACTTTTTGGCGCCGTTGCCGGGGAGTTATACGGTGTTGATTATCAACGTGAATAGTAGTGTTAAGTGTTTTTCTTTCCTTCTTCTATTAACGTGTGTGTTGAATCATTTTAGTTCTGATGGCGGATCCCTTGTGAAACATCGTGGAGGAGGTATATGACAACCAAGAAGAGGAAATAAACCAAGTACCTCCTCCCAAATGAGGCCGACCAGCCAATGTTAATGAGGACATTCAAGATCCTCCTCCGCCTCCAGCTGCTAGAGCTTCCCCTCGGGTCCTTCCAAACGAGGGGTATGCTAGTTCCATTGTCCCGTCGAGGATTCAGGCGGAAAATTTTCAGATAACAAATGTGATGCTTACACTTTTGGAGTAGAGGGGTTATTTCACCGGAGTTGCGCACCAGAATGCTTATAAACATCTAAAGGGATTCGTGGATACCTGCTGGGGTAGTATGCAGACGAATGTCTCAGAGGATGCATTGAGACTTCGGTTATTCCCCTTCTATCTTCGAGGGAAGGCTCTTAACTGGCTCGAGCGGCTCCCCAACCACTCAATATCTACTTGGGATGAGCTTGAGGACAAATTCATTGCTAAATTCTTCTCCCCAAGTCATATGGTGACGCTCAGAGATGAAATCTTGGCCTTTAAGCAAGAACCCAATGAACCTTTGCATGAGATATGGGAGAGATACCAGACCATGGTTAAGGAATGTCCAAACAATGACATGGCTGAAGCCATGATCCAGCAGACTTTCTACAGAGGGATCAACACTGTCAATCAATGTGTGGTCAATCAGTTGGCCGGTGGAAATTTCATGAAATTGAGTTACCCCGAGGCATGTGAGATATTAAATGAGATGGCTGACACATCGTTAGCTTGGCAAAGTAGAGCAAACGTACCTCAGGGTGAGACCGGTGTTAATAGTCTTCACAAAGAACTTCAAGAACAGGGGCAAGCAATTGCCGAGCTCACAACCACTATGAACCTACTTGCAAAGGCCCAACTTCAACAAGTACAAAGGCTGAAGCAAGTAAATGCCATGGAGGGAGTTAACCAATGAAGACTCCGGGGAAATTCTTAGCAAAGCAACAATGATCAGGGTGACCAAGGGCCAAGTGGATATGGTCAAGAAGAGGAGTATGATGACCAAGAAGAGGATGTGATGTATGCTAATAATTACCAAGGTCAAGGAAACAGTCAAAACAACAATCAAAACTGGAGAAACCAAGGCAACAATCAAAATTGGGGTAATCAAAGACAAATAAATTGGAACAATAACAACAATGCACGGAATTGGGGGAACAACAATGATCAACAATGGGGGAACAACAATGATGACAATTAGAGTGGAGGCAACAACAACAACAACTGAGTGGCAATGGTAACTGGGGGTTGGGCTTTCAAAGGCCCCCGATGTACCAACAACCAAGCAATCCACCCCCGTACCAATCTCAAGGACAAAGCTCACCGAGCAATGATATGGGGAGAATTGAAAACATGTTCAAGCAGATGATGGAGCGAAATGCAGACTCCGATGCTCAGTTGGCCTCTCACAACACCTCCATTAGGAACCTTGAAGTACAAATGGGCCAAATTTCTCATGCCTTAAACACACGCCTAAAGGGTTCACTACCAAGTGATACGGTGGTGAACCCCAAGGGTGGGAACAATAATAATACCGGTCACGCCATGGCGGTGACCACGAGAAGTGGAAAAGGTGGCGAAGCAAGTACTTCGAGGCAAAAGCGAATAATTGTTGATGATGATGAATTGCCTCGTGATGAGTTACCAATTGAAGTTGAGCAAGTGGTGGAAGAGCCAACTACTAGTGAGGTGAGAACTGATATCCATGATAATGGGGAGGATTTACAAAGGGACGTGAACCCGTCTAGGGAACACGTGATTGATATGCCGTAGCCGGTGGTCCCACAAGCCAAGGAACCATTGCCTAGGCCCCCTCCTCCATACCCTCAACGTTTGGCAAAATAAAAGAAAGAGACTCAATTCAAGAAGTTTATTGATATGATGAAGAATCTTTCCATCAATGTCCCGTTGGTAGAAGCTTTGGAACAAATGCCCGGGTATGCTAAGTTCATGAAGGACTTAGTCATAAAAAAGCAGTCTATGGAGTGTGAAACCATCAAGATGACTCACGAAGTGAGTGCCATAGTACATTCAATGGCACCAAAACTTGAAGACCCGGGAGCTTTTACTATTCCTTGTACAATCGGGAGTGGGGATTTTTCTAAACCCTTGTGTGACCTTGGAGCAAGTATAAACTTGATGCCATACTCGATATTTAAAATATTGGGAATCGAGAAACCTAGGGCGACCTCAATGCGTTTTCAAATGGCGGATAGGTCGATGAAGAGGCCCCTAGGAATAATTGATGATGTGTTGGTGCGGGTGGACAAATTTATTTTGCCCGCGGATTTTGTCATATTGGATTGTGAAGTGGATTTTGAGGTCCCCATCATTTTGGGAAGGCCCTTCCTTGCCTTGGGGAAGGCCTTGGTTGATGTGGAAGCTGGGGATCTCACTTTCCGAGTGGGCAATGAGAAGGTGGTATTCCATGTTTGTAAATCAATGAAGCAGCCCAACAGTACAGAAGTATGCTATTTTATGGACCTCGTGACTGAGGTTATTATTGATGATGCAAGCTCTATGATCCATGTTGATGATCCAGTGGAGGCTGCCTTATTGGACCACGAGGACACCGTGGTAGAGGGTTTTCTTGAAAGTACCAATGCCCTTCAAGGCATGGGTTCTTATCCTATGGTCCTAGAAAGCTATCATTGGACTTGGAGAACTGAAAGACTCCACCAACAAAGCCTTCAATTGAAGAGCCCTCGACTTTGGATTTGAAGCCACCACCCTCCCACCTCAGGTATGAATATCTTGGTCTATCACGTACTTTTCCTGTTATTCTTTCCTCTTGACTAACCCAATTGCAGGTAGACTCAACTTTAAATGTGCTAAGGAGGAGGAATAAAGAAATAGGATGGACTCTTGCGGACATTCGGGGAATAAGCCCCGCTTTTTGCATGCACAAAATCATCTTGGAGGATGGAGCAAAGCCTTCCGTAGAACACCAACGGAGGCTCAATGAGGCAATGCAAGAGGTGGTGAAGAAAGAGATCATAAAATGGCTTGATGCAGGGGTGGTCTACCCAATTTTGGATAGCGCTTGGACTTCTCCGGTCCAATGCGTTCCGAATAAGGGTGGAATGACGGTGGTCCAAAATGACAAAAATGAGCTCATTCCAACGAGAACGGTTACCGGATGGCGGGTGTGTATGGACTACCGCAAGCTCAACAACGTGACCCGCAAGGACCATTTTCCCTTGCCCTTCTTGGATCAAATGTTAGATAGGTTTGCGGATCGGGCTTTCTATTGCTTTCTGGATGGGTATTCAGGCTATAATCAGATTTTGATTACCTCGGAGGATCAAGAGAAGACCACTTTCACATGTCCGTATGGTGCCTTTGCCTTCGCCCGTATGCCTTTTGGTCTTTGAAATGCACCCCCCACTTTCTAACGGTGTATGATGGCGATCTTTACAGATATGGTTGAAGATTTCCTCGAGGTGTAAATGGATGACTTAAGTGTAGTTGGGGATTCCTTCGATGAATGTTTGAGTAATCTTGACAAAGTCCTTGCTTGTTGTGAATAAACCAACTTGGTGTTGAATTGGGAAAAGTGCCACTTTATGGTGGAAGAAGGAATAGTGTTGGGCCACAAGATCTCGAGGAATGGTATTAAAGTGGACAAATAAAAAATTGAAGTGATTTCTAAGTTTCCACCACCAACTTCGGTTAGGGGAGTCTGGAGCTTCCTTGGACACGCCGGGTTCTATCGGCGTTTCATTAAGGACTTCTCTAAGGTGGTCAATCATTCGTGCAAATTGCTAGAGAAAGATGCAAAATTTCATTTTGATGAGAATTTCATGAGTGCTTTTGAATTGTTGAAGCACAAGATTACCACAACTCCTATCATCACGGTGCCGGATTGGAGCTCTCCTTTTGAGCTTATGTGTGACTCTAGTGATGTAGCTGTGGGTGCGGTGTTGGGCCAGAGGGTGAAAAAGATCTTCCACCCTATTTATTATGCTAGAAAAACTATGAGCTCGGCCCAAATGAATTACACTGTCACGGAGATGGAGCTTTTGGCAATAGTCTTTGCTATGGAGAAATTTCGTCCTTATTTGATGGGTGCCAGGGTCATAGTTCACACTGACCATGCGGCACTCCGGTATCTCATGACCAAAAAGGATTCCAAAGCGAGACTCATGCGTTGGGTATTGTTGCTTCAAGAGTTCGACTTGGAAATTGTTGACAGAAAAGGAAGTGAAAACCAAGTGGTCGACCATCTTTGTCGATTGGAGGAGCAAGGTCGACCTTGTGATGGGCTTGAAATTAATGGCAGTTTCCCCGATGAGCAACTTCTTTCGGTGTCAATGCAAGAAATGCCATGGTTTGCCGACATTTTCAACTATCTTGTTACGGGTGTTGTTCCTCTTGAGCTCTCTTCTAACCAAAGGAAGAAGCTTAGGAGGGATAACATGGACTTCTATTGGGATGAGCCATATTTATTCCAGATTTGCACTGATGGGTCATCCGGCGATGTGTACCGGAAGAAGAACAACGGTCGATTCTTGAGTCTTTCCACTCCTCACCGTATGGTGGTCATCATGGAGGGGCAAGAATTGGTTCAAAGGTGCTGAGCTGTGGGGTATCGATTTCATGGGCCCGTTTGTTATCTCTTGTGGGAACACATACATTCTCGTAGCGGTGGATTATGTCTCTAAATGGTTTAAAGCAGTGGCTCTACCCAACAATGAGTCCCGGAGTGTTGTTGCATTTCTCAAGAAGAGCATTTTTACAAGGTTTGGCACGCCTCGTGCAATCATTAGTGATGGGGGGTCGCATTTCTGTAATAAAGCTTTTGACACTTTGCTTGCAAAGTATGGTGTCAATCATAAAGTGACCACTCTTATCATCCCCTGGAGAGTGGCCAAGTTGAAGTCTCCAACAGGGAAATAAAGAGTATATTGTCAAAGACAGTCAATGCAAATAGGGCCAATTGGTCAAAGAAGTTGGATGACGCTCTATGGGCTTATAGGACTGCCTACAAGACCCCGATCGGTATGTCTCCGTACCGATTGGTGTTTGGGAAATCTTGCCACCTACCGGTTGAGTTAGAGCACAAGACCATGTGGGCCTTGAGGAAGTTGAATCTTGAATGGGATGTGGCAGCCAATCTTCGTGTGGAGAAGCTTAATGAACTTGACGAATTCAGATTCCATGCCTACTCCAGTTCGTCCTTGTACAAGGACAAAATGAAGTACCTTCATGATAAGTATGCTCGTAGAAAGGAGTTCAAAGTAGGTGACTTGGTTCTCTTGTTCAACTCTCGGTTACGTCTATTTTCGGGAAAGCTTAAGTCAAAATGGAGCGGACCTTTTGAAATTGTGTTTGTGACTCCGTTTGGTGCTCTTGATCTAAAGAACAAAAGTGGGGAAATTTTCAGAGCAAATGGGCACAGGGTCAAGCACTACCTGGGAAAAATTGATGACGGCCATGTGGTGGCACTTCTCCATCTCAAATGAACTTGATAACATGCGTCGTGCCGCGACGTTAAATCAGGCGCTTCTTGGGAGGCAACCCATGTGTCTTTATTTTTGTTTTTCTTTGTTTTTCTTGGTAGTATATGACTCATTTTTTCACTAACTGGTTTTGGGATGTTGTAGGATTATTTTGATGCAGGGCAAAAAGCTAAGTGTTGGATTTACTGCTCTTTGAAGTTTGCACCGTGACCGCGGTCCTCTTTTCGCGGTCCACCGTGCCGTCCCTTAAGAAAACAAGTCTCTGAAGTTACTTCGTGGTCGCTGTACTTTTTTTTGTGGACCGCGATGGACCACTGCGGTCCGCGGTTGAGTTTTCGCGGTCCGCGGTAGCCAAGTGTCCAATGCTCAGTGAAACTGAAGGACCGCGGACTGTAGTCGCTTTTATGCGGTCCGCGGTGGGTAAGTATAGTGGGTCCCAGGTCCCTTCTATAAATAGACCTTCAGGGCCTCATTTTACACTTTACGCACTTTAACTCTCCAGAGTAAAAATTTTACATGCGTCTCAAGCTTCATATTTTCAAGTGTGCATTTCATTCATCTACTCTTCATCCCAACATCTAGTAAGTATAATTATGATTCCATAACTTCTTAATTTGATTATTTTCTTGTTTATTTGTTAGATTTTCTTCTCTTTTTCACCCTTTTTCTTCTTTAAGCCATTAACCATGTTAGGCTTTGTTCATAATGCTCAATTTAGACCATTTGTAGTTCATTTCACTGATTAAACACTTAGGGTTTTCATAACATGTGCATTTAAACTTGAAATTTACTGTCAAATTGAAACCCTAGTTTATTGGTATGAGCGCGGTCCGCGGTTGTTTCTTCACGGACCGCGGTGCTTGAATTATCAGTCTCTAGATGTTGACCGAGGACCGCGGCCGCTTCTTTGCGGTCCGCGGTGATTGAATTCAGAGAGGGGGTAATCTGCATCCCACTTCTCCGCGTACCGCAGTCGCTTTTGTGCAGTCCGCGGTGCGTGAGTGCGGACCACGGTCGCTCTTACGCGGTCCGCGATGGACACATTCAGAGAACTAATCCTTGGGTACTTTCCTCTTCGCGGACCGCAGTCGCTTTTACATGGTCCCACTTCTGCAACTCCTTACTCTGTACCTGATGTTCTTCTATGCTCCCATTTATCCACTGGTTGGGTACTAACAATGTTTAAATGATTTGAACTTATAGAGAATGGTCCAATCACGAGGTGGTGGCCGTAAACCTGGTGGCAGGGGAGAGTCATCCCGAGGTAGAGGCAAGGGAATGATAAAACTTGCTCCAAAGGTCCGGGAAGCTATGAAAAGCACCGGGAAAATAATCCGGACACTAGACAAAGCTGCCTCCCATTCGGAGAGTGATTATGTACCTTCCGAAGCCTCTTCAGAATCAATACCAGAATACATAGAAGACTACCCGGAGAGGTTTAGGCTAACAAATGAACCCTCGGACTCTCCCCTTGCCCCAACACCAGCCAATTCTAAGTCGTTTGAAGGCTCAGCAGTAGGGAGTGGCCATACAGACTCCACTCACCCACAACTTCCCTGTAAGGTGAACATTCCGGAGATAAAGAAGGTGAAGATGAACCCCAAACAGGGGGTGAACCCCAAGTTGGGGGAATTGAGAGAACAAGGAAACCTGAGGCCTGGGAAGATAGATTCGTGAGTGAGCCGGCCTTGCATAAATTCCAGGAATGGTGGAAGGAGAGGAAACTGATATCGGAGCGCATGTTCATCATCAAGGATCTATTGCCACTCAACCCCAATGTGAAACGACAATTCAGGGAGCGAAAGGGTTGGGATTACTTCTCTTGCTACTTGTCGGACGCCAATGAACATCTTGTCATGGAGCTTTACACAAATTTGGCCTTTCTTAAGAAGGACTCCAAGGCAACCATGGTGAGGAATCTCACCTTACCTTTTGATGGGGAGGCATTGAATGCATATGTGGAGGTTAATGATGTAGATGAGACACAATACCTAGAGAAGTTGGGTGCGGGTGATGAAGTCCGTCATTGGCTAGCGGAGCACTTGGCCATCCCAGGTGAAACCCCTGATGGTTGCAATCTGGGAAGACAATTTTGAGGAGAACGTTGAATTTTGAGGCAAAAGGTTGGGAGACATTTGTTTGTAGCAGGCTAGACCCCACCTTCCATGAAAACTCTATTCCTCTCCGGCGGGCTGTATTGATTGCTTCTATAATGGCTGGGTATCCAATTAATGTCGGGAATGTCATGTCCACCGTTATCAGTCGCGTGGTAAATGAAGGTGATAGAGCTTACCCCTTCCCACACTTCCTGACCATGTATTTTGAGGACCAAGGAGCAGAAAAGAGGAATTTTGACACGAAATTGAAGCCCAAAGCTACGTTCTCTTTGTACGATCTTCAGAGTGATGATAACCCAAAGAGCAAGAAGTTCAAAGGTAAGTCCATTGCTTCCACTATCCAGTATGAAGAGCCACTGGGTGTAGTGGAACCTTCTCAGCCCGAGTCAGCCATCCCAGAGAGTGCTACATGCCCCTTCACTTTAGTTGATCCAGGCATTCCTGCATCCCGGGCATATCCTCTGACTGCCCACAGACTGAGCCAATCACTTGCCAGTATCAACAACTAGATGCAGGCAGCTACTTCTAAGTTGTCTGTACTTTCTACATCTGTGGCAACCCAGGCTGCTCCCCCTCCTCCACAGGTACCCCAGTCAGTTGAGGATTCTGTCAAGGAACTTCTGGACAACCAGAAGTTGATTCTGGAAGCTGTTGACTCCCACAGGAAGGCATTTCTACGAGCTTACAAAGGAGACCAAGAGGCTCAAGAAGACCCGCGCATCAAAGGAGTCGGTGGAGGAGCTGAGGAAGGAGGTGGACAAGCTAAAGGAGGATCACCTGCCTTTAGACTTGCTGTTACAGGACCCTGCTACCCAGGCTGAGCCTGAGCCAGAGATCGAGAGGCGAGCAAAGAGGAGGAGAGTGCTTTCCCGTACAGAGGGCATTCAGTTAGAGTTAGCAGACCCACCAGAGCAGGCCCAGGCTACAGAGGGGGTACAGTCCCAGGTCTAGCCGGAGGCACAGGGCCTTGGGGACCAGTCACAGGTTCCCCCACAGACCCTGGGACCCACACTGAGGATCCCACACAGGCAGAGGGCCAATAGGGAGTTTCTCTTTACTCTCTTTCTCCTTACACTTTGTGCTTATTTTGCTAAGTTAGCATTGAGGACAATGCTAGCTTTCAGTTAGGGTTGTGACCCTATTTTGATTTTGATTTATTTGGATGGATGACCGTATAATTCAGATAATATTTTCTTTTCTTTTTATGCTTTCTTTTGATTTTGGTATGTAAATAACTTTACTATTCCAGTACTTTTAGTATTTTTCACTTTTGGTCTGTATATAAAGTTACTTTCTAATGTACATATTCATCCCCTTATGTATATTCGACTAAATCCCCTCATTTACATATTCATTCTATCTTACGCATTTTACTTTCCGCATTTTTCCCTTTTTATAGCTTCTTTTTTTTTTTCCTTCATAGCTTCTTGTTTTGAAGTTTTCGCGTGCAATAAGCCTTTGGTTTTCTTAATGCCACGGTTCATTCCAAAGGTAGAATTTGTGTGAACCGGGTGGCTCTTCCCGAGGATGGATGGTGTGACAACCTTCTTAAGGGTTTGAGTCTGTTTCTTTTTTTTGCTTCATTTTAATAGCTAGTGAATAAAGGTGCCTCAAGCAAAGCTTCACTTGGGCCTAATACATTTTCCTTAGATCCTATGGTCAAAAACAAATCGTTGTATTTAGGATGGTGAAAGTTGTGACCTTGAGACTCTTGTGTTGAACGATAATCATCAAGTGGTTTTTCGGAACCACTGTGTTGCTCAAAGCATAACTAAGGTCGTTGTGGGCCCCCGTCTCTGTTTCTTTAGCAATCCCATAGCTTGAGTGGTGAGGTTTTGAATTGCAAGTCCAAGTCCCGTGCCATTAGTCTAGAACTTGCCCTGAATGTTTGTCTAGGCAAAATCATAAGTGAAGTTTGACTTAAGAGGTGATTATAGGCTCTCCTTGATCCGAATAGTGACTTGAACATCTCCATAGCCTCCCAATGATAATTTCCCTAGTCAACCCTTTTGATCCTTAGACCTTTTTCTTTCAAAAAACCATGATACAAGCCTGTACTAATTTTAACCCACTCTTGGCACCCATTCTTCCCTTAGCACAAAGCAAAAACGTAAGTTTGGGGGAGAGACGAGGAATGTAACAAAGTAAAAAAGAAGGTACAAGAAGAAATAAAAGGAAAGGCAATGAAAAAGAAAGAAAAGAAAAATAAAAAAGCCAAAAGGAATGAACAAAGTAGAAGAAATAAAGGGAATCAATGAAATAAGTGAGATTAAAGGTGTGAAATGCCTAGAAAGGAGAAAAATGATTGAAATGAACAAAAAAGAGTGACAATTTGTCTCTCTAACCCCTTAGAAAGAGCTATATGACTCAAGAAGTCAAGAGAATGTGAAATAAATGAAGTGCTTAAGGGAAGATATAACTCACTTTGACCAAATATTTCCTACCTTTAACTAAAAGCCTTCATCATTTACCCACAAAAGTCTTATATGATCTTGAGTTGAATGAAACTTACATTAGTGGTGACTCACATAAGGGGCAAGCCTATATTACTTTGAGCCGGACTTGAGTCTTTTCTTTGAGAGAGATGAGTGAACTCCCATAATCCTCGTTCTGAGCGTACAATTCTAAAGTGAGGTTTGCTTAGGGAGAGTTGAGGAGTATGAGTTTGGGTTCCACAATGACCAAAGTGATAGTAAGAGTTTCGTTGATGAGTCGAGTCAACTCTTGATGCTCTTGTGTAGCACTTAAATCCATGGTTTTAAAAGGGTCAAATGTTGTTAATGATTCATTTGCATTGAAGACAATTGTTAGTCCCAATTGATGTTAGAGGAGGTTACCTTAGGACAGCCTAATTTTCTTGAAATTACTCAAAAAGGGGTGGGGCTTATTTTGATTGCTTGAGGACAAGCAAAAGCTTAAGTTTGGGGGAGTTGATGACTAGGGATTTTACCTTGTTTTATACTCTAACTGCTTAAGTTTTGGATACATTTGTACATAAAATAGCCCAAAAAGCTGACATGTTGTGCTTGTTGCAGGATTGAGCCAAAAAGGATGACAAACAGTCAAATATCTGCTCAAAAAGGAGTGAATCGTGCCCAAGTACCAAGAACGATAAAAAGGGCAATCTCAAGTGACCACCGCGGCCGCGGTCCATTCTTCGCGGTCCGCGGTGGTGAGGTTCAAAGAAGTATTTTCAAGGCAAAGTCCACCGCGGTCGCGGTCCATTTTTCGCGGTCCGCGGTGGTGAGGTTCAGGGAAGTATTTTCAAAGGCAAAGTCCACCGCGGCCGCGGTCCATTCTTCGCGGTCCGCGGTGGTGAGATTCAGAGAGACTCATTTGGAAGGCTAAAGGCACCGCGGACTGCGGTCAAGAGGTTCAGACAGCCCAGCTTCACAAGCCCAGAAGACCTTCGCGGACCGCGGTCCATTCTTCGCGTTCGCGGTGACCCCGCATGGGAATTTTTATCCGGAATTTTCGACTAAGTATAAATAGCTTCTTTTGTATTTTTTGTAGGTGAAGCTTTGTATCAGCAGTAGTGAGCAGCTCGTGGATATTTTCCTTTCATCTTTTGTTGCAATTTTAGCTTCATTTCAACATTGAATCTTCATATTTTAGCTTATAAATTAAGTACATGGCTTTTGCTTCATATATTTCTGTGATTTATTCATTGATTATGAGTAGCTAAACCCATTAGCTAGGGTTGTGGCTCAACCCTAGTGTGGTAATTAATGGGTTCTCTAAATTAGAGCTTAGAAGTTTATGGGTGATGGATATTTGGGTTGATTTATGATTTTATTGTTAAGATTAGTGGTTTCAAGCACTAATTGGTGTTCAATTGACTTGGGTCCTTCTTGATAAAGAGGACTTGAGTCTAGAAAATCAACCCAACAAGGAATTGGGATGAAATCATGAGAATTGATAGTCCCAATTAACAGGTCAAACCTTGAGAGAGTAAAACCCTACTTGATCCCATATTGCTTGTGAAAATGTGACACCCAATTGACCTTGAGAAAGACAATTAGGCATAGCCACTCAAACTACCGAGAGGTATAGAGTGGGTAACTTTGGAGCATTTGGCTATATCATAATTCCCCGAATAACATCTTTGCCTTAGATATTAGAATCCGTTAGTTACTAGCCTAGGTAAGAAGTCATAACCCTAGTGCCTTTATCCAATTAGAAAATAACCCACAAAGATAATAGTAGTTCAATTGCAATCATTATTAGTATATATCATAGTTATAGTACAAAACCGTCAATTATGAAAAGCGTAATCAAGAACACAAACCATTTCTAGATCACTTAGAAACTCACTCCAAATCATAACTCCCTGAGGATTCGATCCCGACCTTTCGGGTAAAAGCTGCACCGACCCTCATCTTCCTACTTCAATAGTAGTGTGGGTGAGAGCCGATCAGGCCCGGGGGCCGGGTTTGACCGAATTCGAGAGTTTTGATCTATTTTGATAATTTTCATGTGGGCTTCGTTCATTTAGCGTATATTGATGATAATATACTGGTTTTGGATTTCAGAGCGTTTGGTGGCCGAGTCGAGCGGCAAAGGCATTGTGGAGTAGGATTTTGGCTTGATTGAGGTATGTAAGGCTTCCAAACTTAGTTCTGAAGGTTCGAAACCCCGAACTATGTGTTATGTGATTAGAATTGAGGTGACGTGCATGCCAAGTGGCAGGCGTGCACCGTGAGAATCATGGCCTGGTTCATTCCTTGGTACCGCTTTATGACTCTTTCTTGTTGATATCCGTGCTTCTATCAATGTGATTAAGTAAACATGCTACAAATCATGCTAGATATTATGTTTAGGCTTCACGCCAATATTGTTAAGACCCGAGTGGTCGTTCCTTGCTGTCATCTCATTTGTTTCATTGATATTCTGTACTCAGTCTTATTCATGCATATCATATCATGTCTCAGTCTCGGTTATTGTTATTTGGCAGATCATATCATTGTTTCGGGCTAGTTCATGGCATTGTGAGCCCGTGTGTGTGTGAGGCTGGAGAGTGATGACTGAGTGAGGCCGGGATCCTAATGATGAGTGATAGTTATGGGATCAGGTTGCATGCCCCAGCAGTTATGTTGATGATTATGATAGCGCTTAGGTTGTAGGAGCCCTTCCGGAGTCTGTAACACACTCCCAGTGAGCGCAGTTGATATTATTGAGGGATGGATCTTCCCTAGACATGGATCTTGTCCGAAGTATTTATATCTGGAGATGTATCTTCTCCATGGGCCTGGAATGGCCTTCCTCGTGCTTAGTGACTGATGTCAGAGATGTATATAATCCGGGATGGATCTTCCCTGGGCCGTGTGAGACATATACAGTATCGAGTGGTTGTGAGGTTATTATCATTATCTGGAGATGGATCTTCTCCATAGGTCTGGACTGGCCTTCCTCAGAACTGAGTGACTACGGTCAGAGATGTATATATTCCGGGATGGATCTTCCCTGGGTCGTGCGAGCCATATACAGTATTGAGTGGACGAGCATTTTAGAGTGGGCGCACATTGTGCATTTCATACAGTTGATGCATTGGCATGTAGAATTGAGTTATATATCTTAAACTATCAGATCTGCATTTATCTTATCACTTGAGCTGTCTATGTAACTGCAAACATGTCTACATTACTGTTTATTGATTCTGTTATAATTGTGAGGTGGAGTTCGCCACTACCTGACAGCCCATAGTTTGGGCTTGTTACTTACTGAGTTGATATACTCACATTACCCCCGGCACCTTGTGTGCAGATCCAGGTATCTCAGGCCACGGTAGTGGCTGCTGACCACTTCTGTTGCAAATCATCATTCGGAGAAAGCGAGGTAGCTGCCTAGCGACCGCAACCTTGTCCTTCTCCTTCCTTATCTTCCTTTTGTGTATTTTGACTATTTCCAGACAATGTTGTCTTACTAAATTTCAGAATTGTGATAGTATTGGCTCATGACTTAGTGACACCCGTATGTTGGGGTTTATTTCCGCATTTCTGGTTTGAATTTATCACTTTTATTCAACTTTCAGTTTGTAAAAGGCTTTTATCTAATTTTTAAAATGGAAAATCGTATTGTTTAAGAGTGAATTGGCTTGCCTAGTTCTAGGATAGGCGCCATCACGACCGAGTTAGTTTTGGGTAAGAATACTGTGGAGCCAACTGGTAAATATGTGAAGACACTCTTGTGAATTCTTTAGTTGGATGTAGACTGACTTTCTTTTTGTTCTTATTTGCTAGATTTTGCATTTTTTTTCTCCATGTGTGGCATTCTTTGAACTTTTATCAACGAGTATTTATAAGATGTTACTTATTAATATATTCTTCCTACATCTACCTCCCTTTGATGAACTTTTTCCTTTTTTTCTTTTTCAATTTTCTGGTAACAGGATTCTTTATCTCTCCAAGATATTCGACATTATAAAGAAATAGAAATAAGATGGGTTTTGGTTTTTTACTTTCTTTTATTTATTTTATCCAAGTAAGTTATTGGATTTTATTTTCTCTTCTGTTTTTCATTATTTGTTTTGAATTTTAAGAATAAGCAGTTTTAGAAGGGATACAATCATTCAAGTATGCTGCTTAATTTGTGAGAAGGTAAATTTTCATACCAAACTTTTTATTTTGTTTTTTCCTTAAAAAATTGATTATTTAGTTTTTTAACATATGAATAACAGAGTCCAACAAATTCAAGAGTTTTGTACAGATTCAGATGAAAAAATTTCTTCATTATTCTTCGGGGAACAACTTCTTTCTTTTCAACATTTTTTCGGGTTAAATCATCAATTTTTGTCTAATGTATATTTAACTTCCATTAAAACCTATTAACCTACAGCAGGAGTACTGGACTGAGAAAAAAAGTAACGGAAGTATATTGCTCTTGCAATGTTCATCGGAGTAAACGATTAAGAACAAACATTTTCGACGTTACTATAAGTGCACATAAAAATAAGTTTTCTCCTTCTCTTTTTTCGAACCTTTTACTTCTCGGGTACTTTGAAGGTTTTGTATTTTTTATTTTGATGAGTTAATTATGATTTTCAAATTATTGGATGAGTGTTATGAATAGTAAACGCAAAGGACATTTTGCAAAAAATTGGGAGAAGAAAAAGATAACAAAGGGACTCCATAACTTTCAATCTCACTTCCTTATTTTTCCTTCTTTTTTTAATTTCTATTATTTTCATTTTATATTTTCTTTTTATTTCATGGAAGACAATTTGTTAAAGTTCATAAGTTTTACTACTAAACTAATCTAATACATTTTCTAAAAAATATTATTTATGAATAACATTAAAATAATAATGAGAGGCGAGAGGAGTTACATAAGACCAAAGGTTTTCGATAGATATTTACTTTTTTTGCTTTAAACTAATTAATATTATTGATAAGAAATATTTAAATAAAAATATGAGAGGAGAAACATAAGACCAAAGGTCTTCAATAAATATTAGTTTTATGATAATTAATGGAGTGCTAATTGTTAATATACATCACCTCTACGTATTATGAAGATGATTGCTCCTCAAATAATTTGTTACTATAAAGCTACAAATTTTGTGATAGCTTTAATTTGGATTTGTTTCATCTTAATTTTTCATATGTATTTTGTAATACGATTGAGTTTTGATTTTCGTGGTATGTATATCTTATACTACATATATCACAAGCAAGGAGCGAAATCACGATATTGAAGGGTAGGTGATCCGTATATATCAATGAAAGGTTTTTTTTTTTTTTAATTAGAGTTGAATATGCCCCACTTTACTTTTTCCAAGGAAATAAGCCAAAAAGGAATAAAAGAGAGTGTTCCTTGACCAAATGTTATCGTTTGGAAAATATTTGATTCAACTTTAAAGATGAGTATTCAAAAGTGAAGTTGAAAAAAATGAGTTCGTTTGGACATGTTTTTTACTTAAAATAATATTAAACTTATGTGAGAAAATCATTATTTTACTTTAATTATTCCTCAAATGCCAAGTTTTCTATTTTAAATTGAAGTTAAAATAGTAGACAACTATTATAAGGCAAACTAATTTTTATTTCATCTTTTGCATGCATATATATTGTCCAAACTCTTAGGATATTGTAACGGGCAAAGATTACTTTTACCCGCGGCTGAACTACTTATATTTAATAATCACAAAAATATATAAAATTTATATATATATATATATATTTGAGACCGCTATACAATATCATTTTCTCTATTGCAATTGATCCAACTGAACCTGCCTATGTTAAATCATGGCCCAAAATAGTCAGCCCTAAAATCAAGTGAGAAATTTAAAAATAGCCAGATTTACAAGTGGTCATTCAAAAATAGCTAGAGTTTCCAAAATAATCGAAATTTAGCCACTTTTTATGTAAAAATAAATCTGAACGATAATATTGTTCAAAATCCGGAAAATATTACAACATAAGTATACTGAAATTTCAGTATAATATACTGGAGTTCCAGCAAAATATACTGGAACTCCAGTATATTATACTGGAGTTCCAGCGAAGTATACCGGTCCAGCATAATATGCTGGAAGTTCATACACAGGTACTTGAATCTCCAGTATATTATGCTGGAACTTTCCCCGTGTTTGAGTTCCAACATAATATGCTAGAAGTTCATATACAGGTACACCGAACTCAAGTATATTATGCTGGATCGGTCTCTGTTGCAGCAAAATATATAGTGGCTATGTTGGCTGCTGAACTTGACTGCTAATGTTGGCAACTATTCAATCTTTGAACCTTTTTTATTTTTATTTTTAGATCCCTTATTTCAACAAACAAAAAAAAACTCGAAAATTTACTCCATCCTTGCTAGATTTTAAGCAGAGGACAGAGGAACCTGCATTTCATGGCGTCATATAGAAATTATTCATGTGAGCTGGTACTAAAAACTTCATTGCTAATCGATTTAATTATTATTATCCGGGTGAGAAGAGAACAAAGTGTACTAGGCGATTGCCAGATCAGAGTTTGTTGCTTACTAGTTCGTTGATAATCTTTTATCACTCTCATTTGTTTCGTAATATTAGTTTTTTGCTTTAAATATTCAAGACATTTCAGTAAAATGATCCTGAAGTTTATTGTTATTTCTTTCTTTGTAGATTCTAAGTTCAGAGATATGATTCGTTGTACTGTTGTAGATTCTAAGTTCAGAGATATGAGCTTAGCACTTTTAGACATTAGCTTGAAATTAGGTCATGATTATTAGTTTTTTACTTCATATATTGAGGATATTTCAGAAAAATGATCCTGGAATTTATCTGTTATTTCTTTCTTTATAGATAAGTGGATATATTTAATATATTATTTATTGGTGAACTGAATTTGTTATAAATAGAGGCTCTGAGTATTATGATAACAAAAGGAGATCGATATTTCGAGTTTGATGATTGACTTAGGAACACATAGACGACCCTGGAGTCGAAGAACACCATCCTCGCCAATGCCTTGGCACTACCCTGTAGTACCGTCTCTATGAGAACCAACAGGTGCGGATCATCGAATTGTCGAGCCTTGATCTGCTCCAATAGTGAAGATTGGGCAACGACGCAAGCAAGAACTCGGCTGGGCTCTGAAATATCCAACCTCACGAGTCTGTTAGCCAAGGACTGAATGTCCAAGGCTAGTGGCCTCTCTTCTGCTGAAATGAATGTCAAGCTACCCATACTCTCTGCCTTCCTGCTCAAGGCATCCGCGTCTACATTCGCCTTGCCCGGATGATAAATAATGGTGATGTCATAATCCTTCAGTAACTCAAGCCATCTACGCTGCCTCAAATTGGGATCTCTTTGCTTCAAAAAATGCTGCAAACTGCGATGATCAATGTAAACCTCACAAGACGCCCCATATAAATAATGCCTCCAGATCTTAAGAGCATGAACAATCGCAGCCAACTCCAAATCGAGCACAGGATAATTCTTCGCATTGGGATTCAGCTAACGTGAAGCATATGCAATAACTCGCCCCTCCTGCATCAACACACAACCCAAGCCAACGCGTGAAGCATCACAATACAAAATATACATCCCCGAACTGGAAGGCAACACAAGGACTGTGTTTTGGTCAAAGTTGTCTTGAGCTTCTGGAAGCTTGCCTCAAAATCATCAAACCAACGAAACTAAGCACCCTTCTAGTTCAATCTAGTCAGTGGTGTTGCAATGGATGAGAAGCCCTCCACGAACCGGCGATAATAACCTGCTAACCCCATGAAACTCCTGATCTCGGTCGCCGAAGTAGGACGAGGCCAACTCTGAACTGCCTCAATCTTCTTGGAATCCACCTTAATACCCTCGCCTAATACTACATACCCCAAGAATGCAACGGAGTCCAACCAGAACTCACACTCGGAGAACTTAGCTTATAGTTTATGTTCCCTCAAGGTCTGAAGCACCACTCTGAAATGCTGCTCGTGCACCTCCCTTCTACGTGAGTAAATCAGGATGTCATCAATGACAACAATAACAAGGGAATCTATATAAGGTCTGAACACCTTGTTCATCAAATCCATAAACGCCGTTTGGGCGTTAGTCAAGCCGAAAGAAATCACTAAAAACTCATAATGGCCATATCTCGTACGGAAGGCAGTCTTCGGAACATCTGAGTCCCGAATCTTCAACTGATGGTACACCGATATCAGGTCAATCTTAGAAAACACCCTAGCACCATGCAACTGTTCAAACAAATCATCAATACGCGGCAACTGATACTTTTTGTTTATGGTGACTTTGTTCAACTAGCGGTAATCAATGCACATCCGCATAGTCCCATCTTTCTTCTTCACAAATAATACTGGTGCACCCCAAGGTGATACACTCGGCCTGACGAACCCCCTTGCTAGCAACTCCTCAAGTTGTTCCTTCAACTCTTTCAATTCTTTCGGAGCCATACGATATGGTGGAATAGATATAGGCTGAGTTTCTGGAGCAAGTCAATACAGAAATTAATATCACAATCTGGTGGCATGCCCGAAAGTTCATAAGGAAACACATCGGCGAACTCCCGAAGTACTGGCACTGAATCAATCGTCAGAGACTCTGCGGTAGTATCCTGAACATAGGCTAGATAAGCCAAGAAACCCTTCTCGACCATGTGTTGAGCCTTCATAAAAGATATAACCTGACTAGATGTACTAATAAATGATCCCTTCCATTCCAACCTCGACAGCTCTGGCATTGCTAAGGTAACAGTCTTGGCATGGCAATCAAGGATGGCGTGATATGGAGATAGCCAATCCATGCCCAGGATGACCTCAAAATCAGTCATATCAAGCAATAGAAGATCCGCCCTAGTCTCATATCCATAAAATGTAACCACACAGGACCGATAGGTCTGACCCACAACAAGAGAATCACCCACATGAGTGGACGCATAAACAGGAGTACCTAAGGACTCACGAGGAATATCAAAAAAATGAGAAAACAAGGATGACACATATGAACAAGTAGATCCTGGATAAAATAATATTGAAGCATCCCTACCGCAGACAGAGATAACACCTGTGATCACAGCATTTGAGGCCATTGCATCTGGTCTAGCTGAAAAAGCATAAAATCTGGCTGGAGCGCCACCTGGCTGGCCTACGCCTGGCTGACCTCCACCTGTGGGACGGCCCCTACCCGCCTTCCCTCCTCCCCTGGGAGGACGGACGGTTGGTGCGGCTGCTGGAGCTGTAATCATGGGTTGCTGACCCTGCTGCACTGCCTTGCCCCGAAGCCTGGGGCAAAATCTACGCACATGACTAAGATCCCCGCACTCAAAACAACTTCTTGGCATGGAGATCTGCTACCCTTAAGTCTAACCCTGATGGCCTGAATACGCACCGGAAGAACCCTGAATAGCTGGTGGGCGATAAGAACTCTCCGGCATAGCATTGAAATAGGGCCTCGCTGGAGCACCTCGAGGAGGTGGTGGTGTTGAATATGGGGACCTGCTGGGTTGGCCCCTCCCAAAATGACCTCTTCCCCTAGTTGGGGAACCTTTGAACTCTCCAAAAAAACAAGACCTCTTGTCCCGCTGCATCTTCTCTCTACCCCTCTGACGGTAACCCTCGATCATGCGAGCAATCTCCACTACTAACCGATAGGGTATCCCCATCTCCACCTCCCAAGCCATACTAGCATGAATACTTGATGCTCCTTCTATTCTTTTCCCTGGCGTAGTTAGGTGAAACCCCATAACAAACCTATGCACTCGCTCCGCCTCAGTAGGTAGTATCATAAGTGCATGGCGAGACAACTCGGAGAATCTCGCCTCATAATCAGTCACGAACATCTAACCATGATGAAGTTGCTCAAACAAAAACCGTAGCTCTTCCCTCCGAGAGGGTGGAAGATACATATCCAAGAATAGGCGGGTGAACTGGTCCCAAGTCATGGGAGGATAATCTGTTGGTCTACCAAGAAAATAAGACTGCCATCACCTACGTGTGCTGCCCTCCAACTAAAAGGTAGTGAAATCCACCCCTGAGACTCCAATATACGCATGTTGTGCAGTATGTCCCTGCACCTGTCAATGAAGTCCTGAGAATCCTCATGTCGCTCACCCCCAAAGACCGGAGGGTGAATCCTAGTCCATATGTCCAAAAACTTCTGCGGCTTGCCGATCGCAACTAGTCTAGGCTTAGGTACAGATGCTACTAATGGCTAGGGTCTGCCCATGGGAAGAGTGCCTGGGGTATGTTATACAGCGACCACATGCCCAGGGGCTTGAGCGGTAGGGGTTTGTGCTCCCCCTCCCGCCTGAGATGTGGTCGGGTTTGCTGGAAGTAAACCAGCCTGAGTCATAGAATCCATGAACCGTAGCATACGACCCATAACCTCTTGGAAGCCCGATGTTGTCATGAAGTCGACCGGGCTGGCTCTGCTGTGGGCACCTCGCCTTGCTCCTCAAGTATAGATTCCTCAACTAGATCCACTGGCAGTGCAACTGGGGCAGCTCTGGGACGTCCTCGCCCCTACTTCGGGTCGGTGCCCTCCCCCGGCCTCTGCGTCGGCCTTTAGCAATAGGGGGAGCATCCCCCCTCCCCCCCCCCCCCCC
>ML291171.1:73491-106395 GCA_005239495.1 Nicotiana undulata | reverse complement strand
GCCCCTGCGGCGGCCTTTAGCAAAAGGGGGGGCACCCCCCCCCCCCCCCCCCCCCCCCCCGGGTATGGAATGTATGTTGTGCGTGTTCTCACCATTTGTGGGAGAATAAGAGGAAGAAACTCAGTATACCATCAATTTCACGATAAGAGATGAATCAAGAGTAGTTTCCTAACATCCCATAGCTTCTCGAAGATAAGTACGGACGTCTCCGCACCGATCCGCAAGACTCTATTAGACCTGCCCATAACTTATGAGACCTACGTAAACCTAGTGCTCTGATACCATGTTGTCACGACCCAATTCCATATCAGGCCGTGATAGCGTCCAACATCGTCGCTAGACAAGCCAACAATGAATAACTTAAAGATTTCCCATTTTTAACAGATTTCCCACGTAGTGATTTTTCCTTTATTTAAAAGATTTAATGAAAACGATTTAAATCAACAAATGAAAATCGCTAGAAACATTTAAAACCATAATAACATAACCCAAAAATCACAAGTCTACTAATGCGTGCCAAGATCTAGTGTCACAAGTATATGAGAAACTTAGTAAAATATACAAAAGATGTCTTTCTTACTGTGTGAAAAGAATAGACAGAAACAAAATAAAAGAGAGACTCTGGCATGCTACGTATTTTGTTTGCTTGAGGACAAGCAAAAACTTAAGTTTGGGGGAGTTGATAACTAGAGATTTTACCTTATTTTACATTCTTTCTTGCTTAAGTTTTGGATAAAAGTGTATGCAAAATAGTCCCAAAGGCTTACTTGTTGTGCTTGTTGCAGGGTTTAGTCAAAAAGGGTGACAACTAGTCAAAAATCTGCTAAAAAGAAGTGAAACTTGCACAAGTACCAAGAACAAGCACAAGCACAAGCAAAGTTCAACTGACCAGTGCGGACCGCGGTCCGCACTGAAGAGATTCAGAGAGTGCTTTTGGAGGCCAAACCAACATGGACTGCGGTCCATTTTATGCGGTGGAGAGATTCAGAGAGTAGTTTTTTAAGGTCAAAACCAACGTGGACCGCGGTCCATTTTACGCGGTCCGCACTGAGGAGATTGAGAGGGCATCAGCATTGCAGGATAGAAGACCAACGCGGACCGCAATCCTTTCTTCGCGGTCCACAATGAAGCCACCGCGGCCGCTGTGCATTTTACGTGGACCGCGGTGGCCAAGCTCAGAGGCCCAGTTTTGTAAGCTAAAAGCCTCACCGCGACCGCGGTCCATTTTTTCGGTCCGCGGTGACCCCGCAGGGGTATTTTTTTCCAAAAAATTTGACCTAGTATAAATAGTTTCTTTTCTTATTTTTAGGTCAGCTTTTGTACTCTGATACTATCAGAAGCTCGTGAACGGTTTTACTTCAGCTTTTTGAGTAATTCTAGAAGGGTTTCAACATTGAATCTTTCAATTTTAGTTTACAATTCAACTATATGGGTTTTGCTTCATCTATTTCTGTGATTTCTTCAGTTATTATGAGTAGCTAAACCCATTAGCTAGGGTTGTGGCTCAACCCTAGTGTGGGTGTTTGATGGGTCCTTTAAATTAAGACTTAGATGTTTATGGGTAATTGGTATTTGGGCTGATTTATGGTTTTCATGTTAAATTAGTGGTTGCAAACACTAATTGGTGTTTATTTGACTTGGGTTCTTCTTGAGAAAGAGAACTTGAGTCTAGAAAATCAGTCCAACAAGGAATTGGGATGTATTCACGAGATTGATAGTCCCAATTAACGGGTTAAACCTAGAGATAGTAAAACCCTACTTGAGCCTATATTGCTTGTATGAATTTGACACCCAATTGACCTCGAGGGAGGAAATTAAGGCAAAGCCACTCAAACTACCGAGAGGTATAGAGTGGATAATTTTGAGCATTGGCTATATCACACTCCCCTTCATAACATCCTTGCCTTAGATATTGAAATCCGTCAAATATTCGCCTAGGTGAAAGTCATAACCCTAGTGCCTTTTACCCATTAAGAAAACAACCAAAAAGACATTAGTTAGTTAATTAACAAATTACCATTAGTATAAACCGTAATATAATTGTCAAATCAAAAGGTATGAAAAGTGCAATTAAGAGCACGAAACACTACTAGATTACCTAGAAACTCAACTCCAATATTCATAACTCTCTGTGGAATCGATCCCGATTATTCGGGTAAAAGTTTCTCCGGCCCTCATCTTGCTACTTTATAGTATTGTAGGTGAGTGCCGATCACTTTTTGGCGCCGTTGTCGGGGAGTTATACGGTGTTTATTATCTACGTGAATAATGGTGTTAAGTATTTTTCTTTCCTATTTTTGTTAACGTGTGTGTTGAATCACTTCAAGTTCTAATGGCGGATCCTTTGGGAAACATCATAGAGGAGGTATATGACAACCAAGAAGATGAAATAAACCAAGTACCTTTTCCAGGATGGGGCCGACATGCCAATATTAATGAGGACGTTCCAGACCCTCCCCCGCCACCAGCTCCCAGAGCTGCCCCTCGTGTCCTTCCAAACGAGGGGTATGCTAGTGCTATTGTCCCACCTAGAATTTGGGCAGGAAATTTTCAAATAAAAAATGTGATGCTGACACTCTTAGAGCAGCGGGGATATTTCACCGGAGCTGCCCACCAAAATGCTTACAAATATTTGAAGGGCTTCGTGGATACCTGCTGGGGTAGTAAGCAAACGAACGTCTCAGAAGATGCCTTGAGACTGCGGTTATTCCCCTTCTCTCTTCGAGGGAAGGCTCTTGATTGGCTCGGGTGGCTTCCCAACCACTCCATATCCACATGGGATGAGCTCGCAGACAAGTTTATTGCAAAAACATTCTCCCCTAGTCACATGGCATCGCTCAGAGATGAAATATTAGCTTTTAAGCAAGAACCCAACGAGCCTTTGCATGAGATTTGGGAGCGCTACCGGACCATGGTTAAGGAATGTCCAAACAATGACATGACTGAAGCCATGATTCAGCAAACCTTCTACCGAGGAATAAACACTATCAATCAATGTATGGTCAATCAATTGGCCGGTGGAAATTTCATGAAATTGACTTACCCCGAGGCATGTGAGGTCTTAGATGAGATGGCTGGCACATCATCAGCATGGCAAAGTAGAGCAAACGTACCTCAGGGTGAGTCCGGTGTCAATAGTCTTCACAAAGAATTCAAGAACATGGGCAAGCAATTGCCGAGCTCACTACCACTATGAACCAACTTGCCAAGGCCCAGCTTCAACAATTACAAGGGCCTAAGAAAGTAAATTCCATGAAGAGAGTGAATGTGTTAGTGAACCAAAGAAGACCTCGGGGAAATCCAAAGCAAAGTAACAATGATCAAGGTGACCAAGGACCAAGTGGGTATAGTCAAGAAGAGCCATATGATGATCAAGAAGAGGATGTTATGTATGCTAATAATTACCAAAGTCAAGGGAACAATCAAAGCAACAATCAAAACTGGAGCAACCAAGGCAACAATCAAAGTAAGGGTAATCAAAGACAGAGACATTGGAACAATAACAACAATTCATGAAACTGGGGGAACAACAACAATCAACAATGATAACAATTTTAGCGGAGGAAATAACAACAACAATTGGGGTGGTAATGGTAATCGGGGGTCGTGGGTCGGGCTTTCAAAGTCCCCCGATGTACCAACAACCAAGAAATCTTCCCCGTACCAAGCTCAAGGACAAAGCTCATCAAGTAATGACATGGGAAGAATTGAACAAATGTTCAAGCAAATGATGGTGCAAAACGCGGACTCCAATGCTCAATTGGCGTCCCACAACACCTCCATTAGAAACCTTGAAGTACAAATGGGCCAAATTTCTCATGCCTTGAACACACAGCCAAAGGGATCACTACCGAGTGATAAGGCGGTAAGCCCCAAGGGTGGGAACAATAATAATATTGGTCACGCCATGGCGGTGACCACAAGAAGTGAAAAAGGCGGTGAAGCGATTTCTTCTAGACAAAAGAGAATTGTTGTTGATGATGATGAATTTCCAAATGATGAGATACCAATTGAAGTTGAGCAAGTGGTGGAATATCCAACTACTAGTGAGGTGAGAATTGATATCCATGATAATGGGGAGGAGTTGCAAAGGAACGTGAACCTGTCTAGGGAACTCGTGATTGATATGCCGGAACCGGTGGTCCCACAATCCAACACACCATTTCCTAGGCCTCCTCCTCCATATCCTCAAAGGTTGGCGAAGCAAAAGCAAGAGAATCAATTTAAGAAATTCATCGATATGATGAAAAGTCTTTCCATCAATGCCCCTTTGGTTGAAGCTTTGGAGCAAATGCCCAGGTATGCTAAGTTCATGAAGGACTTAGTCACAAAGAAGCGGTCTATGGAGTGCGAAACCATTAAGATGACTCACCAAGTGAGTTCCATAGTGCATTCAGTGGCACCCAAACTTGAAGACCCAGGAGCTTTCACCATTCCTTATACAATCGGGAGTGCGTATTTTGCTAAAGCTTTGTGTGACCTTGGAGCTAGTATAAACTTGATGCCATACTCGATCTTTAAAACATTGGGGATTGGGAAAACTAGGGCGACCTCCATGCGTCTTCAAATGGCGGATAGATCAATGAAGAGGCCCCTAGGGAAAATTGATCTTGTGTTGGTGCGGGTAGACAAATTTATTTTACCCGCGTATTCTGTCATATTGGATTGCGAAGTGGATTATGAGGTCCCCATCATCTTGGGAAGGCCCTTCCTTGCAACGGGGAAGGCCTTAGTTGACGTGGAGGCCGGTGATCTCACTTTCCGAGTGGGCAATGAAAAAGTCGTGTTCCATGTGTGCAAATCAATGAAGCAACCCAACAATACAGAAGTATGCTCTTTCATGGACCTTGTCACCGAGGTCATTATTGATGATGCAAGCTCTATAATTAATGTGGAAGATCCAGTGGAGGCAGCTTTATTGAACCATGATGACACTTTAGTGGATGGATTAATTGAGAGCACCAATGCCTTACAAGGCATGGGTTCTTATTCCTATGGTCCCCGAAAGTTATCCTTGGACTTGGAGAATCGGAAAACTTCTTCGACAAAGCCTTCAATTGAAGAGCCACCTACATTAGAGTTGAAGCCACTTCCACCACACCTCAGGTATGAATATCTTAGTCCCTCTCGTACTTTACATGTTATACTTTCATCTTGCCTAACCCAATTGCAGGTATACGCCACTCTAAAAGTGCTATAGAGGTTGAAGAAGGCCATAGGATGGACACTTGATGACATTCAGGGAATAATCCCCACATTTTGCATGCACAAAATCATTCTTGAGGATGGAGCGAAGCCTTCTATAGAACACCAACGGAGGCTCAACGAGGCAATGCAAAAAGTGGTGAAGAAAGAAATAATCAAGTGGCTTGATGCAGGGGTTGTCTACCCGATCTCGGATAGTGCTTGGACTTCTCCGGTCCAATGTGTTCCAAAAAAGGGTGGCATGACAGTGGTTCAAAATGACACAAATGAACTCATTCCAACAAGAACGATCACAGGTTGGCGGGTGTGTATGGATTACCGCAAGCTAAGCAAAGTGACTCGCAAGGATCATTTCCCCTTACCCTTCTTGGATCAAATGTTTGATAGGCTTGCGGGTCGGGCTTTCTATTGCTTCTTGGACGGGTATTTAGGCTATAACCAAATCTTGATTGCCCTGGAGGACCAAGAAAAGACTACCTTCATGTGCCCGTATGGTACATTTGCCTTCTCCGGGATGCCTTTTGGACTTTGCAATGCACCCGCCACATTTCAGTGGTGCATGATGGCAATCTTTACTGATATGGTTGAAGACTTCCTCGAGGTGTTTATGGATGACTTCAGCGTAGTTGGGGACTCCTTTTATGAATGTTTGAGCAATATTGACAAAGTCCTCGCTCGGTGTGAAGAGACCAACCTAGTATTAAACTGGGAAAATGCCATTTTATGGTGTAAGAAGGGATAGTGTTGGGCCACAAAATCTCAAGAAATGGAATTGAAGTAGACAAGGCGAAGATTGAAGTGATTTCCAAATTACCACCTCCAACTTCGGTAAAGGGATTCCGGAGCTTTCTTGGGCATGCCGGGTTCTACCGGCGTTTCATTAAGGACTTCTCAAAGGTGGTCAACCCTCTTTGCAAATTGTTAGAGAAAGATGCCAAGTTAAACTTTGATGACAATTGCATGAAGGCATTTGAGCTATTGAAGCAAAAGCTCACTTTCACACCAACTATCACCGGACCCGATTGGAGCTCTCCTTTTGAGCTAATGTGTGACTCTAGTGATATGGTTGTGGGGGCGGTTTTGGGCCAAAGGGTGAACAAGATCTTTCACCCCATCTATTATGCTAGCAAAATAATGAACTCAGCCCAAATGAACTACACTGTCACCGAGAAGGAGTTATTGGCAATAGTCTTTGCGATGGAGAAATTTTGTCCTTATCTTATGGGTGCCAAGGTCATAGTTCACACTGACCATGCGGCACTCCGGTATCTCATGACCAAAAAGGATTCCAAAGCGAGACTCATGCGGTGGGTGTTGTTGCTTCAAGAGTTCGACTTGGAGATTATTGATAAAAAAAGGGAGTGAAAACCAAGTGGCCGACCATCTTTCCGGCTTGGAGGAGCAAGTTCGACCTAGTGATGGGCTTGAAATTGATGATAGTTTCCCCGATGAACAACTTCTTTCTGTGTCAATGCAAGAAATGCCATGGTTCGCAGACATTGCCAACTTTCTTGTCACTGCTATTGTTCTTTTTAGCTCTCTTCCAACCAAAGGAAGAAACTTAGGAGGGATAGCATGGATTTCTATTGGGATGAACCATACTTATTCAAGATTTGCACTGATGGTGTCATCCGGCGATGTGTACCAGAAGAAGAAAAAAGGACGATTCTTGAGTCTTGCCACTCCTCACCTTATGGTAGTCATCATGGAGGGGCAGGGACTGCTTCAAAAGTGCTAAGTTGTGGTTTATTTTGGCCAACCTTATACAAGGATGCTAGTGAGTTGGTGAAGCGATGTGATGAATGCCAACGAATGGGTGGAATATCCATGAGAGATGAGATTCCTCTTACTACTATCCTTGAGGTGGATATCTTTGATGTATGGGGTATTGACTTTGTGGGGCCATTTGTGAGTTCTTGTGGAAACACTTACATACTCGTGGCTGTGGACTACGTTTCAAAATGGGTTGAAGCCGTGGATTTGCCCAATAATGAAGGCCGGAGTGTGGTTAGTTTTCTGAAGAAGCATATTTTCACTAGATTTGGGACACCTCGTGCCATCATCAGTGACGGGGGGTCTCACTTTTGCAATAGGGCCTTTGATTCTTTGCTATCGAAGTATGGAGTCAATCATAAGGTGTCTACTCCGTACCATCCTCAAGCAAGTGGCTAGGTGGAAGTGTCCAATCGTGAAATCAAGAATATATTGGCCAGGACAGTGAATGCTAACCGGACTGATTAGTTTCGGAAGCTTGATGATGCTCTTTGGGCTTACCAGACCGCCTTCAAGACCCCAATCGGTATGTCACCTTACCGGTTAGTGTATGGCAAGGCTTGTCATCTTCCGGTGGAATTGGAGCACAAGGCACTTTGGGCTTTGAAGAAGTTGAATTTGGATTGGGACACAACTGCTAATCTCAGAGTTGATCACTTGAATGATCTAGATGAGTTCAGATTTCATGCATACACTAGCTCCTCCTTGTACAAAGACAAAATGAAGTATCTCCATGATAAGTGTATTGGTAAAAAATATAGCCTCATACGTGTACAAATTTTGGATGACTCAGCCAGCCAGGTGGACCAAATAAAACATCACACGTGGACACGGGATAAAAAGGTACGGTCAATACAAGGAATTAGCTGCGGAAAGATCATCAAAGAAGAAGAGACACGGTCATAACGAATCCGGACGCAATAATGGGCAGATTCGAAGATCAGCAATCAATGTCTCTTATGTTATGTAACTCCTACAATAACAGTTACTATTCACCATTGTAACGCCTCATTAATGTAATAATTAATTATTAAATAAGTTATCATGACAGAAATCCAAACGTTTTACTAGGAGAATATCCCTATAAAAGGGATAAAAATGTAACAAACAAGGACATCTGAATTCTGGGATACGAAGCTATTTTATTCTTTGCATATTGCTCTCAAAATTATTACTACTTTATTCTTTATTTTGTTAATTCGATTATCAGTACCCTGAATTTATCCTAAATTAAGCTTTAGTCAAAGGATCTTATTCTTTGGTTAAACAAATTGGTTCCGTTACCGGGAAACTGATAATCATCATTTTCGCTACCAATCGATATCCTTAAAATCATGTCGAATTCCAACAACAACAATGTCAACAATAATGAGGATAACAACCATCAAAGAAATGAAACCCTAGTTTCAACTCCTCCTCGAGGAACTCCACGAGTTTCGAGAGAACCATCTCCTGAAAGAGCTGACAATCATAACAATAATGAACAACCAGTGGAACGAACCAGATCAAATAAGGCAAATGATTGTTGAATACGTGGGGCAGACTTTGTGAGAATTTGCAAGAGGATTACCACAAGTACCTCCAGTACCACCAACACTGCCTCTGAATAATACAATTATAGTAGAAGATTTGCAAGAGGGGTTAACAAATTCAACCAGGGATGAAACTCTCAATACACTTCCTGAAACACGACCAGGTACGACTAGTAATTCAGAATTACAAAATTTTTTATTAACCATGCAGAAGTAGATGAAAGAACAAAACGATCGCATTGAACAAATCCATGGTGTTCTGCCTATTATAAAAGGAATCGATGTGGATAGGTATTCTCAACAACCTTGGAAGCCAAGTGCAGCCCCATTACTTATACCCAAGAAGTTTAGAATGCCTGATGTCCCCAAATACGATGGAACAACCGACCCACGTGATCACGTGACTGCTTTCACCACTGGAGTAAAAGGCAATGATTTAACAAAAGAGGAAATAGAATCAGTCCTTGTCAAAAAATTCGGAGAAACACTCACGAAAGGAGCCTTAACCTGGTATTCTCTTCTCCCTGAAAACTCTATAAATTCTTTTGCTGAATTTGCAGATTCATTTATAAAAGCACATTCTGGTGCACAAAAAGTTGAAAAACAAATGGAAGATATATTCAAGATAAAACAAGGAGACAAGGAATTGCTCCCAAAGGGAAAGAATGCAACTACCAAGGGTGCCTGACAACTGGGCAGCCATGGCATTCACAAGTAACTTGAACGAGAAAAGTTCAGAAGCCGCAAGACGACTCAAAGAGAGTCTAAGATAATTCATATCCACGACATGGAATGATGTATATATTAGGTACAATACTAAACTAAGGATTGAAGAGGATATAATTACACGATCAAAAGATGAAGAATATCACAGAACAAGACGCCTAGAATCAGAGAAAAAGTCAGGTAAAAACAGGTATGATCCTTACTTAGGACCCTCGAGACGTGACCTACGTCCCAGGTTCGAAAATACAAAACCTTCGGGAAGAGATACAAACTCATCCTCATCTAGATCCAGGAGAGATCGAGATGAACAATTCCGGGATATTACCCGAATTGGACACCATAACTTTAATGTAAGCAGCACTGAGCTCGTCTCAATACTAAGAAGTATGGGAGACAAAGTTAAATGGCCGAAAGAAATGCGTTCTAATCCTAACAGGAGGAACCTCGATCAATGGTGTGAATTCCACAATGATCACGGCCATAGAACAACAGATTGCAGATATTTACAAGGTGAAGTAGAACATCTATTAAAATAGGGCTATTTAACAAACTTGTTTAGTGATAAAGGTTAACACGCATATATGAAGAACAGGAAAGAGCCACCAAAACCACCCTCCCCAAAACGGACTGTTAATGGCATACATGGAGGAGAAGAAGTAAACGGGATAATCTGCCAGTTAAACTCAAAAGTTACGAGCACCCACGAAAAGCGGGTTCGAGAAGAAATGAGGGAAGAACATATATCTTTTGACGATGCAGACTTTGGTGGATTACTACTTCCACACAATAACGCGCTGGTAATATCCTTACTCATTCATGACACTAACGTTAAAAGGGTGTTGATTGATCTAGGCAGTTCAGTCAATATTATCTTGATGAAAGTCATGGAAGAAATGCTAGTAGAAAACAAAATGATTCCAAAGGTTCGAGCCATATCTGGGTTCGACAATTCAACAGTGATAACTAAAGGTGAGATCGAACTTAATACTTACACTGAATGAGTCGTCAAAAATGCAAAGTTCCAAGTCATTAATACAGAATTGACTTACAACGTCATCTTGGGAAGACCATGGATTCATGACATGAAAGTGGTCACATCTACTTTACATCAAGTAATAAAATTCCCTTCCAAATGGGGAATAAGGCAAATCAGGGGTGATCAGCAAACCTCGAGAAATATTAATTCAATAACTCTTAACAACAAAAAAGACACGGAAGAAACAACGAATTGTCAAATAGAGGCTCATCAACAAACAGAATGAGCCAGAACATGCGAACATAGACTCCATACCAGATTTCCTTCATGAACCAGAAGAAGAAGAACATATCAAAACAACTGCTGAAGAACTCGAGGTTGTTCCCATCTCTGACAAAAGCCCGAAAGGAAACTTTACATTGGCATAAAATTGTTGGAAATATTAACTCCAGAACAAAAAGGTATGTTAGTCAATTATTTAAAGGCTAATGAGGATTGCTTTGCATGGTCCCATTCGGATATGATAGGTATCCTACCGGAAGTGATGACTCACAAATTAAACGAAGATCCATCGTTCGTACCTGTTAAACAAAAGAAACGAAAGCAAGGACCTTTTAAAAATCAAGTGATTGATGAAGAAGTCCAAAAGCTTTTAAATATAGATTCGATACGGGAGGTAAAATATCCTGACTGGCTAGCTAAGTAGTAGTACCTAAAAAGAACGGCAAATGGCGAGTATGTGTAGATTATACTGATTTAAATAAAGCATGTCCTAAAGATTCATTTCCCTTGCCACATATAGATCAAATGATCGATGCAACCGCGGGTCATGAATTGTTAAGCTTTTTAGATGCATATTCTGGTTATAACCAAATCAAAATGGACCCCTTGGATGAAGAAAAGACTTCCTTTATCACTAACCGGGGGACATATTGTTATAATGTATGCCTTTTGGGTTAAAAATGCATGTGCCACTTATCAAAGGTTAGTAACAAAAATGTTCCAAGAGCATTTGGGCAAAACAATGGAGGTTTACATCGATGATATGCTTGTAAAATCAACACAAGCAATAGATCATCTACAACATCTCTCTGTCACTTTTGATATCTTATGAAGGTACAATATGAAACTTAACCGGGAAAAATGTGCCTTTGGAGTACAATCTGGTAAATTTTTGGGATTCCTTGTGCCTAACAGAGGAATAGAAGTAAATCCAGCACAGATAAAAGCTATAGAAGAAATAGCTGAAATCTTAAGAAATAAAAAAGAAGTCCAAAGATTAACAGGAAGAATAGCAGCTCTAGGAAGATTTATTTCTAAGTCTTCCGAAAAAAGCTTTAAATTCTTTGCAGTTCTTAAAAAGTAAAATCAGTTCGAATGGACTGAAGAATGTCAACAGGCTTTAAAAGACTTGAAGGTCTACTTGTCAAAACCACCATTGCTATCAAAGCCAAAAGAAGGAGAAAGATTATACATCTACCTGGCTGTCTCAGAAATTGCCGTAAGTGCAGTACTGGTAAGAGAAGAAAGAGGTAAACAATCTCCCATTTATTATGTAAGCAAAACTTTACTAGATGCAGAGACTAGATATCCACATCTAGAAAAATTAGCTTTAGCATTAATAATGGCATCAAGAAAATTGCGTCCTTATTTTCAATGTCATCAAATTACTATCGTAACTTCATATCCTTTAAGGAATATTTTGCATAACAAGAACTGTCAGGAAGATTAGCCAAATGGGCCATAGAATTAAGTAAACATGATATAACATATCAACCTAGAACTGCAATTAAATGACAAATATTGGCCGACATTGTAGCTGACTTTAGCAATAATATTACTCCTGAAGTAGAAAAGGAATTGCAACTTTTCAATGGTATAAACCTAGGTCAGTGGACCCTATTTACAGATGGCTCATCTAATATAAAGGGAGCAGGATTAGGTATTGTACTAATATCACCCACGGGTGAAAAGATACGACAAGCAATCAAATGCTATCCAATAACTAACAATGAAGCAGAGTACGAGACTGTTATTGCAGGTTTAGAATTGGCACGAGAGTTATCAATTGAACAAATCAAAATCAACAGCGATTCACAACTGGTGGTAAATAAAATACAGGGGAATTACATCGCTCGAGAAACTCGAATGCAACAGTACCTAGAAAAGGCACAAGAACTTGTGAGACAGTTCAAAGTGTGGAAAATAATACAAATACCTAGAGTGGAAAATGCTGAAGCAGATGCATTGGCCAACCTCGCAGCAGTTATGGACGTAACCAATAAAGACAACACTATCGCCGTACACCTCTTCCATTCGACAATATGAGCCATGGATAGAGTTGCTTCCCAATCGGGAAGTGAGTATGCACCCTCCGGAGGGGGATCTGAGTCAGAGTCGGTACCAGAGTTTGTCCCAGACTTCCCGGAGAGGTTCAGATTGACAAATGAACCTTCTGACTCCCCTCCTTACACACTCTGAGTCGTCTAAGGGCTCAGCTGCGGGAAGTGATCATGAATACTTCACCTTACCCACAACTTCACTATCAGGTGAGCACTCTGACGAAGAAGAAGCAGGGGATGAACCCCAACAGGGGGTGAACCCCAAGTAGGGGGAGTTGAAAGAACAATAAACCCTGAAGCATGGCAAGATCGGTTTGTGAGTGAACCGGCCTTTCACAAATTCCGGGAATGGTGGTCGAAAAAGAAATTGATACCGGAGCGCAAATTCATCACAAGGGACCTTTTGCCGGACAACCCCAATGTGCGGAGACACTTCAGGGAGAGAAATTCATGGGACTATTTCACTTGCCAGATGCTGGAGGAAAATGAGCACCTAGTCAAGGAGTTCAACACTAATTTGGCTTATCTGAAAAAAGACTCCAAGGCGACTAAGGTGCGGAATCTGACTATACATTTTGATGGGGATGCAATAAACAACTACCTAGAGTTCGATGATGAGGATGAAACGAAGTACTTGGAGAAACTGAAAGCGGGGGATGAGACACGTACATGGCTAGCGGAGCCCCTAGCAATCCCAGGTGAAACCCCAGATTGGTTGCAAGCAGGGAAGGTGATTCTGAGGAGAACGTTAAAATTTGAGGCCAAAGGTTGGGAGACGTTCGTGTGTAGCAGGCTAGACCCCACTTTCCATGAAAATTCTATTCCTCTCATGCGGGTTGTGCTGATTGCTTATATCATGGAAGGATTCCTGATCAATGTTGGGAATGTGATGTCCAGGGTTATCAACCGGGTGGTGAATGAAGGTGATAGAGCCTATCCCTTCCCTAATTTCCTGACCATGTACTTTGAAGATCAAAAAGTAGAATAGAGGAGGTTTGATGTGAAGTTGAAACCCAAAGCTCCCTTCTCCTGGTACAGTCTACAGAGTGATGATAATCCAAAGAGCAAGAACTTCAAAGGAAAATCCATTGCTTTCACTAGCCAGTCTGAAGAGCCAGTGGTGGTAGTGGCATCTACTCAGCCAGGGTCAGCCACCCCAGACATTGCTCCAGGCCCTTCCACTTCAGCAGCCCCAGGCATTCCGTCATCACGGGCATACCCTCTGACTGCCCAAAGACTGAGCCAGTCCCTATCCAGTATTAACAACTGGATGCAGGCAGCTACTGCCAAGCTGTCTGTCCTCTCTACCTCAGTGGCAGCTCAAGCTGCACCTCCTCCACCACAGGTCCCACAGTCCGTTGAGGATACTCTCAAGGAACATTTGGTCAACCAGAAGAAAATCCTTGATAACCAAAAGTTGATTCTGGATGTTGTTGGCACTCATGGACAGTCACTGAAAGATCTTGCCAAGGAGACGAAGAAGCTGAGGAAAACTCGTGCCTCCAAGGAGTTAGTGAAGAAGCTAAGGAAAGAGGTAGATAAGCTGAAGGAGGATCACTTACCATTGGACTTGCTGTTGAATGACCCTGCTACTCAGCATGAGCTAGAGCCAAAGATAGAGAGGCCAACAAATAGGAAGAAAGTGATTCCCCGTACTGAGGACATTGTGATAGAGTTGGCGGACCCGCAAAGAGGCACCTCGAGTCAGCCACAGTTGCTAGTACATGCCCAGGTTACAGAGGAGATCAGGTCCCGATGAAGACACATGGTTTTGAGGATCAATCAAAGGTTCCCATGCAGTCCGCAGACCTCGGACCCATACTCAGGATCCTATGCAGACGGAGGGCCTATAGGGAGTTTCTCTTGACTATTTCTCCTTTATTTTGAGCTTATTTTGTTAGTTATCATTGAGGACAATGTTATCTCTCATCTGAGGGGGTAGCCCTATTTTGGATTTGGATGAATGTACATATTTGATACTATTTCGTTTTTATTATGTCTTTTTTTATTTTATTTTTGTATGTACATAACTTTACTATTCTAGTAATTTTCATATTTTTGCACTTTTGGTCTGTATGTAAAGTTACTTTCTAATGTATGTATTCATTCCCCCTTATGTATATTCGATTAAATCTCCTCTTGTATATATTCATTCTACTTTACACATTTTACTTGCCGCATTTTTCCTTTTTATAGCTTTTTATTTTATTTTCATAGCTTCTTGTTTTGAATTTTTCGCGTGCAATAAGCCTTTGGTTTTCTTAATGCCACGGTTCTTTCCAAAGGTGGAATTTGTGTGAATCGGGTGGCTCTTCCCAAGGATGTATGGTGTGACAACCTTCTTAAGGGTTTGAGTCTGTTTTTCTTTTTGATTTTTGTAAATAATAGCTAGTGAGTAAAGGTGCCTCAAGCAAAGCTTCACTTGGGCCTAACACATTTTCCTTTGATCCTATGGTCAAAAACAAATTGTTGTATTTAGGATGGTGAAAGTCGTGATCTTGAGACTCTTGTGTTGGCCGATAATCATAAAGTGGTTTTTTGGGACCATTGTGTTGCTCAAATCATAGCTAAGGTCGTTGTGGGCCCCGAACTCTGTTTCTTTAGCAATCACATAGCTTGAGTGGTGAGAATTTGAATTGCAACTCCACGTCCCGTGCCATTAGTCTAGAACTTGCCCTGAATGTTTGTCTAGGCGAAATCCTAAGTGTAGTTTGACTTGAGATGTGATTATAGGCTCTCCTTGATCCGAATGATGACTTGAACACTTCCATAGCTTACCAATGACAATTTCCCTAGTCAACCCTTTTGAGCCTTAGACCTGTTTCTTTCACGAACCATGATACAAACCTTCACCCGTTCTGACCCTCTCTTGGCACCCCTTCTTTCCTAAGCACAAGGCAAAAACGTAAGTATTAGGGAGAGACGAGGAATGCAAAAAAGTGAAAAAGAAGGTACAAAAGGAAGAAAAGGAAAGGCAATGAAAAAGAAAGAAAAGAAAAGCAAAAAGTCAAAAAGAATGAGCAAGTCAGAAGAAATAAAAGGGAATCTATGAAACGAAAGAAATTAAAGGTGTGGAATGCTTATAAAGGAGAAAAATGATTGAATTGAACAAAAAGGTGTGACAGTGTGTCTCTCTAACCCCTCAGAAAGAGCTTTATGACTCAAAAAGTCAAGAGAATGTGCGCAAGAAGTGAAACAAATGAAGTGCTTAAGGGAAGATGGAACCCACTTAGACCAAATATTTCTTACCTTGAACCCAAAAGCCTTCAATATGTCTCCACAAAAGTCCTATATGATCTTGAGTCGAATGAAGCTTACATTAGTGGTGACTCACAAAAGGGGCAAGCCTATGGTACTTTGAGCCGGGCTTGAGTCTTTTCCTTGAGAGAGATGAGTGAACTCCCATTATCCTCGTTCTGAGTGTTACAATCTTAAAGTTAGGTTTGATAAGGGAGAGTTGAGGAGTATAAGTTTGGGTTCCACAATGATCAAAGTAGTAGTAAGAGTTTCGTTGATGAGTCGAGTCAATTCTTGATGCTCTTGTGTCGCACTGAAATCCAAGGTTTTAAAAGGTCAAATGTTGTTAATGATTCATTTGCATTGAGGGAAATTATTAGTCCCAATTGATGCTAGAAGAGGTTACCTTAGGAAAACTGAATTTTCTTGGATATACTCAAAAATGGGTGGGGCGTATTTTGGTGCTTGAGGACAAGCAAAAACTTAAGTTTGGGGGAGTTGATAACTAGAGATTTTACCTTATTTTACTCTCTTTCTTGCTTAAGTTTTGGATAAAAGTGTATGCAAAATAGTCCCAAAGGCTTACTTGTTGTGCTTGTTGTGCTTGTTGCAGGGTTTAATCAAAAAGGGTGACAACTAGTCAAAAACGTGCTAAAAAGGAGTGAAACTTGCACAAGTACCAAGAACAAGCACAAGCAAAGTTAAACTGACCAGTGCAGATCGTGGTCCACTTTATGCGGTCCGCACTGAAGAGATTCAGAGAGTGCTTTTGGAGGCCAAACCAACGCGGACCGCGGTCCATTTTATGCGGTCCGTGGTGGAGAGATTCAGAGAGTAGTTTTTAAAGGTCAAAACCAACGCGGACCGTGGTCCATTTTACGCGGTCCGCACTAAGGAGATTCAGAGGGAATCGACATTGCAGGATAGAAGACCAACGCGGACCGCAGTTCTTTCTTCGCGGTCCGCACTGAATCCACCGCGGCCGCGGTGCATTTTACACGGACCGCGGTGGCCAAGCTCATAGGCCCAGTTTTGTAAGCTAAAAGCCTCAGCGCGACCGCGGTCCATTTTGTACGGTCCGCGGTGACCCCGCATGGGTACTTTTGTCCAGAAAATTCGGCCTCGTATAAATAGTTTTTTTTCTTATTTTTAGGTTAGCTTTGTACTCTAATACTATCAGGAGCTCGTGAACGGTTTTTCTTCAGCTTTTTGAGTAATTCTAGAAGGGTTTCAACATTGAATCTTTCAATTTTAGTTTATAATTCAACTATATGGGTTTTGCTTCATCTATTTCTGTGATTTCTTCAGTTATTATGAGTAGCTAAAACCATTAGCTAGGGTTGTGGCTCAACCCTAGTGTGGGTGTTTGATGGGTCCTTTAAATTAAGGCTTAGATGTTTATGGGTAATTGGTATTTGGGCTGATTTATGGTTTTCTTGTTAATATTAGTGGTTGCAAACACTAATTGGTGTTTATTTTACTTGAGTTCTTCTTAAGAAACTTGAGTCTAGAAAATCAGTCCAACAAGGAATTGGGATGTATTCACGAGATTGATAGTCCAAATTAACGGGTTAAACCTAGAGATAGTAAAACCCTACTTGAGCCTATATTGCTTGTATGAATTTGACACCCAATTGACCTCGAGGGAGGAAATTAAGGCAAAGCCACTCAAACTACCGAGAGGTATAGAGTGGGTAACTTTGAGCATTGGCTATATCACACTCCCCTTCATAACATCCTTGCCTTAGATATTGAAACCCGTCAAATATTCGCCTAGGTGAAAGTCATAACCCTAGTGCCTTTTACCCATTAAGAAAACAACCAAAAAGACATTAGTTAGTTAATTAACAAATTACCATTAGTATAAACCGTAGTATAATTGTAAAATCAAAAAGTATGAAAAGCGCAATTAAGAGCACGAAAAACTACTAGATTACCTAGAAACTCAACTCCAATATTCATAACTCTCTGTGGAATCGATCCCGATTCTTCGGGTAAAAGCTGCTCTGACCCTCATATTGCTACTTTATAGTGGTGTAGGTGAGTACCGATCAACGGCTCAGAAGGGCAGCTCACCGTGGAATCTCGAACCAAGATCAAGAATGTGCGCCGGATGAATATCCATATGCACCTGTGATAATAGGTGAATTAGACTATAATTATGCCCCTAATGAACCACATTTTGTGTTGCTTTTAATGTAAATATTGATAACAAAATGCTATGATTAGTGTTTTTCGTGCTTTGCAGGTTATATTTCACGAGAAGAGGACTTTGGAACAATTTGGAGGCAACTATGGAAATGTGAGGCCAATCACAGTGATACCCATGGATTGCACTGGAAATTAAGCGAGAAAAGAACTGAAGACAGGCCACTGCGACCGTGGTGTGACCGCGGTGGAAGGAACTGAAGCCAGAAAAATCAGTTGACCGCAATCCTGCAGTGGTCCTGCCGCGACCGCGGTGAAACACGGAAATTCCAGGGACTAAAGTGCAAAACACGAGATTTTGTTGCCCAAACCCTATATAAGTAGTAGAAGTCCGCCCAAGAGAGGGGGAGACCTGTTTTTGAGCATCAATTTGGAGAATATTTGATTATGAGAAGAGATTTCAACAATTAGACCTTCAAATCTTCTTCTTTGATCTGTTATTTCGAGCAGTATAATTTATATTGGGTTTTTGCTATCTTTGAGCATGAGTGGCTAAACACCCATTATTCTGGGGTTGTGATTTAGCCATGAATATTGTTATTCGACATTAACTTGACCTTGATTGTAATTTGCTCAATATGTGATTGTTTCTTCAATTATGTGTTTAATTGCTTAATTGTCCGGCCAACAGTTAGGTTCTATATACTATCTATGCTATGCTTGGGAAAACCGTGTATAGATTAGAGAAGAGTTGAAGAGAGCGTGATCTTAACCCTTCAGGGGGGCGAATTTGTGGCTAGGATAGGAATATACCTAGTCACCGTGCTTAATTAAATATCGTGATCTAAGTGCGTTCTAATAGATTAATTTCGTAGGAATATAGGCGTTAATCTATTGAGAATAGGCGATTAGTGCTTCGGAAGAAGGCTATGAGAACAATTATCGATTAATTAGCAACCATGAGTGAATTATATGAAAGGAAAAGTTGATTAGAATACAATACAAATGGTGAAACAATCACAACCCTGGAATACTTGTCTCTACTGAATACACATCAACACTTTTGTTACTTGATAATTAGTTAATTCTTAGAATCGTAGTTTAAGCATAGTTACACTATTGGGTTTTGATTTGGGCTCGATTGAATAACAATTCTAGTAAATTAGTGAGTATATTATACAAGTCTCTGTGGGTTCGACATTCGATTTATCATTATATTACTTGTACGACCACGTATACTTGCGTGTGCGTTTGGGAGCAACAACCTGCCTTAGATCCTGCATAGTTAAGTGCAGAAGTGTAGCGTGAGTACATAAAATAATATGTACCCAGTAACTATCCAGTCTAACTTCGAAGAAGCAGTAACGATGGGCCGACTTGACACTTACTAAGGCTAATGATAATAAGTCAGAATCATAACTAAGAATGGATTACAATAAATATACTAAAACTCAACAACAAAAGATGATAAATATCATTTTCACAATTTTTAATCCCAAGAGTTAACATGCACAAATAATGTTGAGGTCGTACGTACCGAACCAACACAATAATATTTAAAATGTGCATTGCCAAGGGTCGAACAACGTGAACCATAGATGCATCTATTTAACCTGTTGAACCGCTCGATGCGCTCCACAATAGAAAATACTTAAATAAACACTAGTTTTTCAATAACAGTCAAGTGTTCTCTTTATAACCTCAAATAAGTGAAACTTATCCTTTTGTAATTCTTTTACAATTTATGGAATTATGATTTAAGCAATCCAATTGACAAGTAAAGGGGCAATTATTTCAAGTATAGCATGATGGGGGTCCTAAGATACCCGGACTTTAGCATGAATAGTAGCTACGCACAGACTCTCGCCACTTCGTACGTATGTAGCCCATCACAAATAGTCACATATTAGTTAATTCGCCTATGGGGAAATTTCCCTCTTACAAGGTTAGAAGGGAGACTTATCTCGTTTCAAAGCCCACTTTTCGATTCAAGAACGTGCTCAAACCTCCAAATTTGGTTCCAAACGACTCGAAACTAGTCAAACATTATAAAAATTAATCAATCTATGATCAAAAGTTCATATCCCCACTATTCAAGTGATTATCCAACCCAAAATGCAAGATTCCTAAAATTCACCCATGGGCCCACGTGCTCGGATTCCAAAAAATTCGAAGAAAGTTGTTACCATAACCTTAGGTACATAAAGATATGATTTTTACTAAGTTCCATAATCTTTTTCGTGATAAAATCCCATTTTCATTAAAGCCTAAGTTTTTCATCTAAACTCATGATTTCTTCTAATTTTTATGTTAAAATCTACCCATAGTCTATGTATTAAACTCACATTGAGTATAAATTACTTACCCTCACAAATCTAGGTCGAAATCCCCTCCTCAAAGGCTCACAAATCGCCCAAGACTGGAAGAAAATGTGATAAAAATAGCTTAAGTCCCTAAATGAACTCTCACTGCCCAACGACTTTCACACCTGCGGTGCTTTGGACGCATCTGCGGTCTCGCACCTGCGAAAAATGCCTCGAAGGTGCGCTTTTACCTCAGCTGGACAGTCTCCGCATCTGCGGATAGAAGGGGCCACTTCTGCGAGCCTAGCCGCACCTGCGACCACAGCTCTCGCACCTACGGTCATGTAGATGCGCCCAATCTTCCGCATCTGCTGTTTCTGGGCTGCCCTTGATTCCTCGCTTCTGCGGCTCGTGGCTCGTACCTGCGATCCCGCACCTGCGACTGGCCAAGCGCAGGTGCAATTATGACAGATTGGGGAGCTTCAGTTGTTGCTTCAAGCTCCCAACTTAGTCCGAGCCTCGTCCGGTCGACACTCGGGGCCCCGCCCGAACATACCCACAAGTATGGAATCATAAAACGGACTCGCTCGAACTCTCTGAATGCCCGAAACAACATTAAAACTAAGAATCGCATCCCAAAACCAATTGAATCAAACTTATGAACTTCAAGTTCTTCTATTCACTCAAAATGCGCCGAAACGTGCTTAGATTGACACCAAATTTTGCGTGCAAGTCTTAAATGATATTATAAAATTATTCCCGGCCTCAAAATTTCGTTTGGACCTCGTTAACACCAAAACCCGCTCCAAATCAAATTTAAAGAACTTCAAAAATTCTTCAAGAACCAACTTTTGATATTAGGCGCTGAAACGCTCCCGGGTCATCCAAAACCCGAACTGAGCATACGCCCAAGTCCGAAATCATCTACGAACCTATTGAATCCATCAAATCCCGATTCCGAGGTCGTTTACTCAAAATGTTGACCGAAGTCAAACTTATCCCTTTTAGGCCAACTTAAGAAACTAATTGTTTCGATTTCTACCCGAACCCTTCCAAATCCCAAACTAACCATCCCCGCAAGTCATAAAATAGTAAGCACATACGAAGAGTCTTATTTAGAGGATCGGAGTCTTAGAAAGAAAAACGACTAGTCGAGTCGTTACAAAGGGCAACATCGATGGCACATAATGAGAATATTGTTGAGTATATGGGATGGATAAAATTAAAATATACTTGTATGTATTTTACATTATTCCAGAGATGATGAAAAGTTATTGAAAAAATTCATTGAGTGGTTGGGCAAGGAGAAAAGGAAAGGTCGTAGAAAAATGTAAGTCCCTAAATGTATTCACTATTTCTGAAATTGTTACTTTTGCTTACATTATGTCTTGAACTTTCTACTGCTAATTAGGAATTCAAGAATAATTGACCTGAATTTTTGAGCTTCTAATTTTAAATTTAGGACTAAAAGTCCTGAATCTTTAAGCTTCTAACTATTAGGAATTAAGGACTAATTGTCCTCAATTTTTGAGCTTCTAACTTTAAGTTTAGGACTAACTGTCCTGAACTTAAAAGCTGCTAATTAGGAATTGAGGACTAATTGTCCTGAATTTTTGAGCTTCTAACTTTGATATTATTTTAGTTTTCCAAGAGAGAAACTGATAATTATACTGAGGATAATGATGTCAGAAAGAATCCATACAAATTGTGCACTAAAAAAATTAGTAGCAAAATGTTCTTCCTTGAGATTTCAAATTGTATGTGTGGGGGGACAATCAGAGATGTGGAATTGCATGGTCAGAGGTTGATAAAAAATATTTGCCATGTCAACTACCATCAGAAAACAGTAATGATGTGACATATTTTTTGGGGGGCGGGGGGGTATTTGATTTGAATGAGAAAAAATATTATGTGTATGACTTCATATATCGTGAACCATATGAGGCTGGATTGATACACATTGAGATGTATGCACGCATTCCCACCTGCTTAAGTTTTCACACTTTGAGAAACATTATAAGTCGTTTGAAAATGCGTTTAATAAATTTGACAAAGAACATCAACACAAACTGGATCGTAAGTGGTGTCATTTGTTATAAAATTTATATGTGCTTTAAATTTATTTATTAAAGATATTATTTCATGGACTCCCTATCTTATTATCTTTTTTAGGACTGATTGTGGTGCATTCCTAATCAAATATGTTAAGTTGTTGATGATGGGGGAAGGATGTTGACAAATTACAACTTGAGGACATATCAAACTTCAGAAAATAACTTACAACAAACCTTTGGGAACATGGAGAGTAGAAAAAAAATTCTAGTTATAAAACTCCATCAAAAAAAGTCGGTGATGATTATGATAGTGAGAATGAAACCTCTTGTTCGAAGGAGTTGTAGTGTAATAGTATAGAAAGTCAGCTAACTTTATAGATTCTAATGGGATGTTAAGAACAATTAGAATATCGCAAAAAGAATTCTGGCTCATGAGTCCTGAAGTTCAATCTTCAATGTTGTTTTTCAAATATTCAGGACAATGTCTTGAATTTCAGTAGCAGTGCTAAATTTTATTTCATATATATCAGTTTTCCTAATGTGCACCAAGTTTTTGTCTTTTTATAATGTAATGTTCATGAACTTCAGGACATAGTTGTCCTAATTTATTGAAGCATGAAACTGATTTCGGGTCATAGATTTTCCAGCTGATAACCAACATGAAACACAGTGTGTGGAGACTCAACTTCATATTTCTAGTGAATTTTTCAATTCGAGTTTTTAACTTCTACGCACTGGAATTTTCAGAAGTTAAGGATATTTCAAAAAGAAAATTGTTCTAATAGTAAGAAAATTATTGGATACGCAAACAGTAATAGAATAAGCAATCATCCACTTTATCTTAATGCACAATATCTACAATTACATTGTTTCAATGAGAGAGCTGTGGCAGATATTATAGTTCTGATGTTCCATAATCAATGCAAGTAAATTTATCAAGAAAGTCTTATTTACACTAAGGGTGTGTTTGGCACTAAGGAAAATATTTTTTAATCGTTTAAATATTTTAGAAAATATTTTCCAAAGTTCTTTTACAACCTTCCCCACCCTATTCCCCGTTCCCACCACCCCACCCCAACCCCTACCATATTCCTACCCTAAATAGAAATATTATTAAGAGAACTTTTTTTTTCATGTTGTAGATAGAATAATACTTTCTTTTTTATTTCAATAAAATGAATATTTTCTTTTGATTATGTAGAAAAAATATTTTATTTATTTCAACAAACAAATGTAATTTCTTTGGGAGGAGAGGGGATCATAAAAAATATATTTTCTATTTTCTGATTTAACACTAGAAAATATTATCCGAAAAAAAAATTTCATTCACCAACTAAACAAAAAAAAAATAAGTAATAAATCACTCATTTTCCTTCGTACCAAACAAACCCTAAAATTTAACTTTTGATAACATTCGTTTTTCATTAACTAGAACACAAAGTTAATCGTGATGGTGATGGTGATGGCAACTTCCGTCGTCATCAACATTATTCTTATTTTATGTGTTAAATTAACGCATTCAACAATAGTGAAATTGGTAGAGACATTTTGTTTTGGGCGAGTGTTAGTATTAATTTTATTTAATTACCAGATATAATTCAACAGTAATAGAAATTTTAAATTATGTTATCATGACGGGTATAACTAGTTTTAAAATTTAAGTTATCTGGACTTCAGTTTTCACAAAGGAGATAAGGTATTTAAATTGAAACAGAACAATTATCTCGTGACATATATGACAAAACAATCAATTGTTTTTTAAATTTAAAGTAAGTTTTCATACACGAGGTAATATAAGTTGAGACAGAACAATTATTTTTTGAAAAAGAAAACTATTATGTTGTGACATTAACAACAAAATTGTTATTGCCGTAACGTTTTCCGTGAAAACATTCACTCATTATTCACCGTCGTTGTGTTTGAAATGAAAAAGTAGAGAGTTTGTTTTCAAAAGACTCTATGCTCAAGAAGGCGAAAAGAGACGAATGTGATTTTAATACTGTAATGGTCGGAAAAACTCCAAATGTAGTAATTGACTAATTGCAAGTAAAGGGTGGTTATAAGATTAGTATTTTCAAAAAGTAGTAATCAATTTGATTAATAAATTGACAAATAATATTTAATTATTGATCAGTCACTAAATAGTGTCTCCAACTAGGAAAAATATGATGATATTAAGCCAAAAGCTCCTCGAGTTCATGTTTGTCAAGTACAATTGCACGCTGAATCAAGTTCCAAACACAAGATAGCAAAAATAAAGGTTTACTTTTACCAAAGGTATATGGAATTAATATATTTATTTTTTTGCAATATTCAAAATTAATTTTCTTTCACTTATATCACACGATAAATTAAATAGCCTGTGGACGAGGAAATGGAAAATAGATTTCAATTTCAACTAAGACAAAAATATTAGGTAATTTTGTTCAATCTAAAACTCGACACCTATGCAAGTGAGAATAGCAAATACCTGATGAAATAGTCTGACCCGAACATTATTATTGCCTTAAAAAATGGTAAAGAGATCTCATTCCCTTCAAAATAATTTACTCTCTTTTATTTCCTTTTCTTAATAAAAAACCACGTGCTTTTTTTTTTCCCTCTCCAAAATCACCAAAAGGTACTTGTAAAAAATTATTAGAAAAACAAAAGAAATAACGCTTCTTCTCCCAAAACCGGACGTTATTTCTCAAACATTAATTGAACCAATTATAGAAACCTCGCCAAATTAGTAAAGAAATTAAAGTCCATTATAAAAGTTGAAAAGACAAAAAGGAAGCAAAAAAACAATTTAAAAAGGAAAATTTGAGAAATACAAATTGTAGTATTAAATAAATAAATAAAAAATTGAGTTGAGAGTCCTACATAGAGATTACACGCGGACGCTTATATTGGTTCTTGAAATTGTCATATTCTCCACTTTCTTTGGGGGGGAAAAGGTAAAGAAGAAGAGGAGAGTTTTACTGATGTTCTACTGCTTCTACACTTCTATTTCCACTGAATATTATGCCCATTTTTTTCCAATTCTCTCTTCTTCTTCTTCTTCTTCTTCTTTTGTTGTATTTAATTATATGTCGTTTGTGATCACAACAGATGTAACTGATTCAGAGCAACTCTGACCCTTTTCTCATTCTCTCTTTTATTTCTCAAATTTTGGTGGCAAGAAAAGTGTCTCTCACCTTCTTCCATGCCACAAAGGTATGATCTTTTATTCTTTCAATTTTTGCCCATCTCTCTGCATGTTTCATATAAGCTGTATGTGTGATGAGAAATAAAAATTTTGTTTTTTCTTCTTCTTTCTATTGTATGATTTACATGATTTCTTGTGACATTGGCATTTATGGGTTTTATGGGGTTTAAAGGGGTTTTTTGTGTTTTATATGTGCAGGACTTGTTTTGGGGCTTTTCATGTAAAAAGCTTCTGCTTTTCTAATTTGGGTAAAGAATTTCTGGGATTTTCTTGGGACTGACGATTTATTAGAGATTTTAATTCTTTAGAGGGGGTTAAGGGTTTATCTATTTTCCCAAATTTTTCAACAAATGCCCTGCCTTCCCCAAGAATTGTTTGATATGATGTCTAATAAGGAGAGGGTAAATGATGGTTGCATGGGTTCAGCGAGAAAAGTTCGGATCATTTATGATGATCCTGATGCTACTGAATCTGAGAGTGAGAATGATCATAATATTCATAATGTTGTTAGAATCAAGCGTGTCGTTAAGGAAGTGAACATTTTTAGTGCTTCATTGGAGAAAGACTTTGAAAAATGTTCGGTTAAAAGCTCCAAGAAGAAGAGTCTTGAAAAAAATAAGGACAAGAGTGGTCTTGAAAATAAGAGGACGCACTTAAAATCGTCGTCATTGCCTAAAGGAGTTAGGATGAGGAAATGGGGAAAGTATGCAGCGGAGATCAGAGACCCCTCACAAGGGAAAAGAATATGGCTTGGGACTTTTGACACTGTCACAGCGGCTGCAGAAGCATATGATGCAAAGAAGGCTGAGTTTGATCGAAGGATTTTGTCCCAAAGGGGTAAGAATTTGAGTTCTCCTCGAGCTCCCCCTGAGTGTTCTACGGCTTGTTCCTCTCATCCTACAAACAGGACCAGTAGTTTGTACTCGCATCCATCCCCGTCTTCGGTGCTAGATATACCCACATCATCAGCTGCCGCTGCAGTTGAGTGCATTGACATTGCAATGAAAGATGCGAATCCAGTGCCAGTACTCGAGGTAGAGCAACCGGCTTCAGAAATCTTGGTATGGCCGCCTTCAGGTTGCCAAGATTTTAACCCGAGATTTGAAGATGAAGTGCTATATGAAGATCCTTTGATAGAACAAGGCACCATAAGCAATAGCCTTGTGGAGATGACCGAATTCAATGTCACGAAGAAAACAAAAGCCCGACAACCAACCATAGAAATTTGTCGAAAGTCTAGAAAGGGAATTGAGGACCGTCATCTTAATTGCACTGACCAGTCAATCACGTCTCCGTCTATCAGTGCAGAGCTTAATATGATGAACTTTGAAGAAACTGCAGTTTCGGGGAACGACTTAAGACTTGTAGGCTTTGACGAGAATGCTCTTTTAGAGACACAAACTTTTGATCCATATACAGATTTTATAGGTTTGGACAGCAATTTTCTCTGCTGTGATGGTATAGAGGAGTTTGTTTTTGGCGTGAACGAAGATTTCAGATATAATGTTGGAGCTAAATCGCGAAAATTGGATGAAGTTGAGCTTAAATGGTTAGACGAGGTGTTGATACAAGATCAATCAGTTTCGTAAGTTAAAAGAGTGTTATAAAGTTGAAATGGTGAGCAATGAGAGGTAATTCTTGGGATTTTTGACTCTAATCCATCACTAATGAGGTAAAGAAAAGAAGAAGAAAAAGAACTTGTAGAATAGATTCTATTTTTTGTTGTTAGGTATTACTATTAATTTTTGCAGCAATTGTGCCAGAAATATAATCTGTGTATTAATTGCACTTTTGTTGTGGCTACTTGATTTTATGTGGAGAATCTAGAAGGTGAAAGGTAGAGGTTTTTTTTTTTTTTTTTTTTTTTGGGTCTTTGATTAGGGGGGCCTTTTCCCCTCTTTCTCATGCTTCCAGTTGTGGGTGGTACAACAGGAATTAAATTACTTTGATGCTATGAATATTTTATGAAAATGATGGATATCTGCCATTTTACAAAGGAAATGAAGAAGTATAAATATCAGTTAGAGGAGGATGCCAAAGGCTCCTTTTGCATTCAGAGAAAGGTCGTTTTACTCTCGCTTGGGTATTAAGGAATAGCCAAGCATAACTGCTATGTCCAGTAAACAATTTCAGAACTTCCAATTCATGATGTAGTTAACGGGGACTAATTATTGATAATCACAACAAATTAGTTAACATGTATGAGATATCTTTGACACGAAAATATTCGAATATACTTTTTGAATGTCACCTTTTCCCCTACCTTCCCTTTAAATTTGAGGTCTTTCAAGCGTTCTTCAAAAGTTATCTACAAGTAAACTTCTGGTTTTATTTTGTTTTAAAATATTTTCAATCGAGTAGTGCGGCTTAAAACTGAAGCTGGTTTACGTGGTTAGTCGCGAGGATATTTTTGGACCAGAAGATAATGTTGCATGTATTTTTGGACTAATAGGTGGACAAAGCGTAAAATTCCAAATGATAGGGGTATTTTTGACCCTTTCCCAAATAAGAAAAGTTTGCCAACCAAAACTGTATAGTTTATTCTCAAGCACAATTATTATTAGTGTCGCATGTTGTAAAAGGCCAAGAGTATTCCAACCTTTTGGGAACATTGACTTCAATTTTCTGTTGGCTTTTACATTATAAGTACTAGTGTATTTTCGTGTTAAATCACTCGATTCCCTTTTTACTAAGATGCGTAATTCTATAGGACTGACACAGTTTTCAAAAGTTCAAGCTCCGGTTTTAAATAATCCAAGATTCAAAATTAGGCACAAGTTCAAAATTCGCAGCTTTTTAGATTTCAGTTGGTTTACACGTTTCAAATGTTCCAGCTCTTTTAAACTGGCAGTTGACTTGATATTTGAACGCAACATAGACATTCATATCTCTCTTTTTAAGGTTGCATTTACTTATTCACTGGTTACAATGAATAATCCATTCTTTTGTCGGAAACAAAAACCGTTTGTTTCAGGCAAAGCTGCACTGTCCCTCACTACAATCACATAGAAAACACAAGTATTAACACTGATATGAATACTCGAGTCTCAAATGCTTTGACTAACAGCACCTGTTACTGTTACTTCCCAAGAGAAAAGCTTCCCACTGTTCTTGTTGCTCGTTATCTTAGGGAATTGATCACCAACACTTTTCTCATGGTCTGGCATCAAATACCAAGTTGTAGTTTGTTACCTGACAGTCCTTTGACGACATTTTGAGTGGTCTGCGCATACTATCCACACTCTGGAGATTTTTGCTTTCAATGCTGCTATTGTCAACATTCCGTAGCCCGTGCCGAACTATTTACCCGGGACATAACACCACGATACTGTTATTTCAGGGAAGATTATTTTATGAGCCTGATGCATATCGCAGCATTATCTTACTGACCATGGGATCGATGATCAATGCTCTTGCAACCCTGCCACATAAAGGACATCGAGACGTGTATTCAGAACAGAACCTTAAGGGACAATCATTTGTATTTCCTGATCATCAGAACAGAGGCAACATATAAAAAGTTCTTTGAACTACATGTCATGCTTTTCTTTCCTGTCTATTATGTACTGAACAAAAGCTGATTCCCTCGTTCATAAACCTTGCCATATGAAACAAAATACGTTCAAAAATCACAATCAGATGAATCACAAGATTGTGCACTAGGTTAAGAGGTCTCCACTCCTCGCAAATCCTTTCATCCAACTTCCCATGTTCCTCCTTGTACTTATGTTCCTTCTGTTTGCACCAGGATCTTATATGCGCCGCATCTGAAAAGCTTATCGTTGCAGATTCTGGATGTTGAATGAATGCATGGAGCTGCTTTTCAAAGTCAAGCACCAGTGCAGTATAACATCATGCAAGGTCGCCCTGCCGCATGGTATTTCAAGCTACTACGAAGAAGAAATTGGACGGGAAGGAGTGGTCAAGTCTTACTGCCTCCATCAGTAAAAGCTAGTTCACACACTAGAGCAAGATGATCACTTCCCCATTTCTGCAGGAAAAAGAAACTTAAATATAATACGATACTTAGTTATGCATTAAAAAAATTGGAGAATTTAATCTTAGCAAAAATCAGTACTTTTGGCATGTTTACATGATCCCACATTTTTTTTACATGATCTTATATCCTTAAAATAGGATATCAGTGAAATCATAACCCTCTAATTTCCAACAAAGTATGATATTATAGAAGAGTGAAGTGAAACTTGCCAGCATGTTTCATGGGAAAAGAAAGACTACTTCGGATATGGCCTTACAACCTTACTAGTATTTAACGAAATCAGTCGTGGGGATCATATCCCCTGACCAGACATTTTCTTCCCTGAACATTACACTAATTTTGTAGTGGCACAAACATGTAAGAGGTCCCTGCCAATGTACAGGCTATATTAGCAGCTATAATGAACTCATTAATTCATTTCATCTGCAGACACTGCTATAAAATCAAGTGGTTATTCTCCAGTAAAAGGAACTCTAACTAAAATTTTACAGGTGTTGGTTAGTCACTCAAATTAGTAAATTGGTTACACCGATGAACCAAGATTAAATGCAAACTAGCGGAATGCCATCTAAATAATTGCTTCTAGAATTTAATTTAAAAAAAAAAAAAAAAAAAAAAAAAAAAAAAAAGAAAAAAAAAGGGGTTTTNAAAAAAAAAAAAAAAAAAAAAAAAAAAGAGAGAGAGAAAAATGGTGATTTCATCCCCATCTTCCAAGTTCAGCTATAGGATACTGGAAATTTTTAGCATTGCTGTAACTTCTCAGAATGCGCCTTCCAACAGAAAAACATTTTTAAGTCATCATTTTTATCATATCCTCTACAGAAACAAAGCACTTGAATGTTTTCCATAGTAGCCATAGCTTAATATACCTTACTAGGAAGCCCTCTTGTTCTCCTTAAAATATCAATAGGTAAGGTATCAAGAACTCTTACTGGAACAAACTCTGTTGTGTGCCTGTAGAACCTCACAATGTTTAAAAAGAAAAAAAAATACCATTGACATATGAAAGAAATTCTCAATTTCAGGTAAGTTGTCCACTGCTCCTCTAAAGTAAAGAGTACCATATATAGTCAACAGTCCCCATAAACTTCGAGTGATATGATGTCACCAAGGGTTCTCCAGAGTTGTCCCTGGTTCCAGAGCTTCCCTAAACATTAAAAATACGAAGACATCACCTACAAGCAACATGGGACTAAAGCTCTAAAAACCGAAACCTGTTCGCCAAAGGCAATATATTAAGCAGGTAAGAAAACTTTTGGGAGAGAAAGATTAACCCCTATGTTTCGAATTCTTTAAGCATTTCGAATTCCAACTTGGGTTCATTTAGAGCATCTATTTGTATTTCTACAGAAAACTGCTTAGATTAAGGGAAAAAACACCACCAATAGTGAAAAGACAACAGAAGTAAGCAAGAGCAGGGAAAAAACTGCCCCGCCCCCTTCAAACCCCCCACCCCACCCCCCTCCCCCAAGAAAAGCATGTGTACAGTGAAAGAAAAAGAGGGGGACAGAAAACAAAAAGAGAAGAATAAGAAGGAAAAGAAGAGAAAAAAGATCATGAAGAATAGTAAGGTGAAGAAAGCTGTCCCCACCATAAATCACAGCCTGAAACTCTTTAGCCCAGCTTTTCTTTTTCATGCTCTTCTTTTTTCCAGCTTTCTTCTCAATTTGTTATGGTTTGCCATTTTCCCTCCTTTTGACCTTATGTCAATTCTCTTTTTTTTCCCTATCCTTTCTTTAATTCAATCTCGAGGGGAATTTTGCTCTAAATTTTAACAGTAATTGATTAAAGAATTTAACAGAAGAGGCTAAGGGAATCCAAGGTATAGGTAATACCCTTTTTCTTTTCTTTTTAAAAATATTTTAACAAAGGAAAATATATGCTACAATCAATTACATAATGGCAGGGATTCAGTACAAAAAAAAATAGAAGCAGCGAAAATTTTGCAAGCAGAGAATATACTGGAACTCCAGCATAGGCACTGCTCAGCTGTAATTGATGTATCAGGTGACTAGCTCCTGTCCCGGTAGCAAGCCTTAGCTCCTCATCACTCCATCTATAAATTAAGCTGTTCAGCATTTATAAGACTTCATTTATGAGCAAGTAATACTCCACAAGTGAAAGATACATTAGCCACTTATTGTTAAAGTTAGAACCATTTGTCATTTGAAATTGGTAAGGCATCAATTAGGTGTGCATAATTATAGAGAGCACATAAAGAACCTTGACTTGAAGCTTCTATTTTGCGATGGATAGATTTGGCCAGAAATTTGCTTCCGTTCATGCATTTGGATGTCCAACTGTTCCAAATGCCAAGTGATTTAGCGAAAGTAAAATATTTAAATTTGAAGAAGGTAAACCGATGTGCAGACATAAAAATCACAAAGTTCGGTAGCTAGGACTCACCTTACTTGAAGTCAAAAACTGATACATTGCACTCTGAGCAACAATAAACAGAAAATTAGATCTGCAGATCCAATATAACATTTTCTATGTTTCAGAGTAAGTAAATTACCTGGGGCATACTATTAAGATCTCCAGCAAGCACAACTGGTATATCACCCCACTCTAGTGATAGCCTTTGAGCACTCTCAAGAAATAGTCTAACCTATAACATTAACCGACATTATTAAAAAAATCCCTGATAAATAAGAAGTTTTTTGGCTGAAATTTTTTAAAATTTCAAGATTGACCAACAGGAACATTGTCTATTTCCAATAAGTCTAGGTAAGACTTTGACGCGTTTCAAGTCGACTGGTTATTCCTAGTTTTTTGGAACTTTATCACTACAAAAATCACCCTTTGAACCGTATAAGATTTAGTTCAGAAAATTTTAAGTGAAAAAGTCTAGAACAACTAGTGTTTAAGCAAAATAAATGAGGCTAGTCCTATGCAAGCCTTAATTAAGAATGCTACAGAAGATGTTATAGGACACGAAACCCGTACAATACCTGAACTTCTTTTGAACATAGGTTTATACAAAATGTTTTGCATAAGTACGAGGGGCAGAGAAGGGATGCAGATCGCCTGGCAGATCTAGATCAAATTGTTGGTCCTGGAACCAAACTCAGTAACACCACAACCCTTTGGCCTTTGTTAAGAAGGCGTGTGTAAATAGGCATCACGTAAAACTGCTATAAAGGATGTGAAGCTGTTCTAGGAAGGAATTGAAGTTAGACCACACTCAAGCAGAGGGAGATCAATAATGTCATACTTCTCAAAATGGAAAAATTTGCTATTAACTTCCCAAGCATTAAAAGGGAGATAACATTCCGGAAGAAATACCATGCAGCGCTGGCGCACAAACAAACCAATTGGTCTGTGATGGTTTTTATTCTTGGCAGGGAGAGCGTTTAGGTGTTTTCTTTTTTTGTGGGGGGGGGGGGGGGGGGGGGTTCCGGGAATTGGTGCTGGCAGA